>SNQJ01S0110415.1:0-29013 GCA_010110895.2 Picea sitchensis
AATTATTCAATTCTTGGAGTACTCTGATCCTGTAGATAATGTTACTCAATGTATTCTCTGAAAATCCTCTAATTTTCACTCCTTGAATCCTCCCCAAAAAGAGGTTATAGAAGGAATGGTAGACTTTATTCAATTCTGGTCTGTTCAGAAGACCCAAGTTGTATAGAATGCCCCGCGCTCAATATTTAACATCTGATTCTGAAAATCGCACACAAGAAACTACAGTCCGTAATATTTCCAATGGAAGTGGTCCCACTGAATTTGGAGTCTGTATGAAACAGTTATGACTGTTTTACCCAAACACCTGTTTATTGACTAGTTTCAGAACTGGTCACAAACCCTATATTCCACAGAGTGTATCTCCATAATTATAGCGAATAAAGAGCTGAAATTTTTACCAGAGGTACCTTGATATGTCTTCTCAATACCATAGCTATTTCACCATCTGAAACATTATAGAAAAAACGTTATAGAAAAAATGGTAAGATGACCTGAAAATAACATACCTTAGAACACATCACCAAAAGACTTCATCCTCCCTTGAAATCCGGCCTTCTTTTACTTCTTCGTCCCTATGAAATTAGACTTGTATCAAATGAATGTATAATTATATTTATTTATACCATTTATGTCACTTCCTTTTAACATTAGGGCCAACCTGACACTTTCTTATTTTGTAATTATTTTCTTTAATTATTTTCAGGGCCTACATGTACTTTCTTTTTCAATTCACTTTATCATCTTCAAAAATTCATTTCTCCTCAACCATGAGGATCCATGTGACATTCCACATACCATAGGAAAGAGAATGATGTATACTATCCATTGATGGGTGTTGTATATGCATGTGCATTTTCCTTCATGTCCAAATACCTTTATCAATCTTGCGGTCCAAAACCCATGACTAGGGTTGACATCAATGACAACAATCAATCTTCCAACAATCTCCCCCTTTCTTGCGGTCCAAACTCATGACTAGGGTTGATTAATGACAACAATCAATCTTCCAACAAAAGATCACTTTGGGAGCAATTCTATACATCAATATAATAACAGTTGAAGGATAGCATGCTGGAAATCCCTCAAGTCCTACAAAGTATTGTATCCATTGGTCCGAAGTGGGAGACACGCCGAGGATTGTCACTTTAGGAAAAAAATAAAAGGAAGGTTGAATGGTTGGAAAGTTGAGATTTTTGAACCTCAAATAATCTGGCGGGATTGTGATCATTGATTCTGAAGACTATGTGGTCTTTATACTGACTCTTTTGTTGAAATTCTCCCAGAAATAATATTTGAGGAATCAAGACCTCCAAACCCGAAGGAGAAATTGATCTCGTTCGTTGGTTTGAGGGCCACATGTCACTGGGTCATTGAGACTAAGGATCGTGGGTGGATGGAAGAAGGAAGACAGGATAAGTAAACATATTAGAGTCATTTATCAAGGAACACATTCAATATCGTGAGATCAATGTTCCCGTCACATTGTAAGAAGCAAAACATGATTGGTCTTAATTTTTCATGAGCGCATCACAATCAACCACGATTTTGAGAAAGGATGGCTGAGGAATGAAGTGGAATTCGCTGTGGTGAAAAGCAGCTCTTCTTACTAAACATCCTATGGACATTCTTACAATCACATGGTCATGTGAAGTTCATATCCCAAGGTCATATTGATAAATGGAGCTAGCGCTCACTACACCGAGATCACTTAAAACCCTTTTGAATAGGCATTTGGTCACCATGGTGATCACATGAAGGAAGTTGCTTAGCAAGAAAATCTAGTGCTTGTTGTGAATTTTTCTTAGGAAGGGAAAAGGTGCCAAAGTAATGAGCACATAAAGGTTCTCTTTGTAACCGCCGAGTCGAATCGGATTAGTAACCGCCAGAAATGGAGTGATTGAATCTGCTAGATAGTTCGAAGAGCTTGAAGGTGATCGCCAAAGGAGCCGAAGAGTCTCCAGGTAACTTCCAGTGAAATTTAAAGCACTACTCATAGAGACAATTGACAGATGAAAAAATGTCAAAGTCCTGTAATTGTAACATAGAGGATAAGATCAATTATGATATAGAAAACGAAGCTCCACCGCCGAAGGTAAATAATGCTAGGATAATCCACCATGATGAACATCTGATAACCGCCAAAGAAGATGATAAGTTTCATAGAGTATCTGGAAGAGGATGAGGCATCATAAATATATGCAGACCAGATAAGAGATCATTGTTTCTTTTGATTGTTTTTCATGCGGGTAGAAGCATGATGTGTGCAAGAGATGAAACACACAAAAGAGGTGTAACGCATTGAATGGAAATAACACATAGAGCATAAAGCACATGTAAGAAAGAGATAGAAAAAAAAATGATTATTTGAGAGAGGAAGAGAAAGTTCAGGTGTGCATGCAGAGACAAAGAATAAGAAAAGACATCTCAAGGAGATGTGAGCAAGAAGACATTAATGCAGGTAGACCAGAGCAGTGCAACAAAACAAAGGATGATGATCCGGTAAGCCCTTTGACAACACCTATCACCGTGAACAATTTTAGTAATGGTCTTTTAATAATCAGGGAAGTGGGAGGTGCTAGGAGGACCATTTTCCCCTTAGAGTTTCATGGATGCTTGAACACCGTGAGTTGTATCTTCCATCCTGCTAAAATGTAAAAACAAGGGGGTGGCGTGGTGGCAAGGAGAACTATTTTCCTCCTCATAGGTTTGTGCCTATATAAATGGAAGTTGGTGCTTCCATCTAGTTAATTCTAGAGAAAGTTGGGAGTTAGTGCTTCCATCTAGAGGGTGCTAAAGAAACCAGAGATTTGGTGCTCCCTTCTAGTTGGTTCTAGAGAAACCAGGAGTTGGTGCTTCCTCTAGTGGTTGCTAGAGAAACCCGAGAGATGGTTCTCAGCAAGTTGTTGCTTGTAATATAGAGGTGGTAGCCTCACAAATGAGTTGGTGCTCATAAGAATGATAATGTACAAAAAAATAAAGATTACTTAATCATATCAAGAAAAAGAGGTTTTTCCCTTTATGGTTTCCTAGGGAACATCAGATCAGATATTTCATGTGTAGTGGATCGGATGTTGAATATTTTTATTTCTTCCCTTTAATTCCTCATTGGTGGGATTGTCATTGAGTGTTATGCAAAGAATTTAAAATAGGCATAATTGTTTAATCACAGAAAACCGATTCACCCCTCTCATTTGTCCAACAATTGGTATCGAAAGGTTCCTTTTATTAAAGATAGATTAGTAGTTTAAACATGACAAGTCATGAAGGAACTTCAACCAATAAGGTCCTACATTCAATGGAACAAACTTTGGTTTTGAAGGTTGATGAGAACCTACATAAATGGATTTAGGTGCAAAATGTTTGATGTGGTGAGACCTGGTTATGTAAAGCCAATTGTATGAAGCTATTAAGGATGACAATCTAGAATTCAGATTCAACGCTAAAACTATGAATGCTATTATGAGTGGACTTGCAGAAGAATAATTTGTAAAATTTATGCACTTAGAATTTGCCAAAGGAATGTGGGACAAACTCTTTAGCAGCTATGAAGGTAATGAGAAGGTAAAGGATGCTAAGCTTCAAACCCAAGCATATTACATTTTGAACAACTAAAGTGAATGAGGATGAGACATTTAATAAAATTTTCTTAAGAGTTGAGGAGATAATGAATTCCATGAAGGGTATTGGTGATAAGATTGAAGAATCAATTTTAGTTCAAAAGATCTTAAGATCTTTGCCTAATAGATTCAATCCAAAAAAGTTTCTAATAAGAACCCAATGATCTTAAGACTCTATCTATTCATCAACTCCTAGGAACTCTAACCCATGAAATGAGGATTAGTAAAGATAAATATAACACTAGAGAAGCATCATCATTCAAAGAAGATAAGAAATGAGGATTCGGAAAGCCTAATGAAATTGAATTAATATTTGTGAGAAGACTAAAGAAAGGATCAGGAAGTACTAAGGAAATTTTACCTTCAAATGTTTTAATCAGGAAAGATAGGTCACTTTTCATATATGTGTCCACACAAGAATAAGGACTAGAACTCTAAAGGTGAAGACAAGTGACAAATCCAAAAGATTTGATGAAAATAAAAGTTTATGTTTAAACAATGATGACTCTTCTCAGAAGACACAAATATTGACTCTTCTTATAAAGATAAGGTAAATTCACTTCATTCTTATGGCCAAAGAGGATTATGATAATAAAAAAGCAATGGAAGTGCATGTTAATGATGAAGAAGTTGTGGTTGAATTGAAAAGAGAGCTGGACTCATTGGAAGAGATTGATAGACTCTGACTTAAGAAGAGAAAGCAAAAAAAACAATTTTCAATACGCTCGAGAAAGACAAGAAAAACCTGATGAAGACTTTTCTCTAATAAAATTGGAATTAGAAGAGGAAAAAGCAAAAAATAGAAGACATTCTGAAACAAAAAATTATCAGAAAAGAAGGTTGAAAAGATGAAGCTACCTGGAAGAAGAGGTAGTGAAAACTAGAAAGAGTTGGAGAAGTTTGCTTTTACTGAATCTAAAAATCTCCAAGCATTAAAGCCCCGTGAGAAATAAAAAACATTCTAAGAAAACATAGATACCCTTCATTGAATAAATGGTTTAGGGGCTATGTAAGCGGTCTGCCAAAGAACAAACCAGAAAAGCAAAGAGCCAAAGAAGATGATCAAGTTCCGTAAGTTAAGAGCAATTAGACCATGTGAGTACTCGCCACCAAAATATAATAAAGACAATATGATCCATGATAAAAACAAAGATATCAGAATATAGAGCAACAAATGCCAAGAAGAAGGTCATCCTCTTCAAAATTAAAAATCTCTATAACATGGTTATTTTTTTACCTTCTAATTTTGGTCATAAGATTTCACTAACACAAATCTATGCTTTTAGAGACATGAAATTGAAGAGGTCAAGAAATAAACAATCTTTGCTACATAGAACTAAACAACCAATGAGTAGACAAAGTTGCACCCATCACTTTGACCTATTGAACAATGAGATCAATGCTATAACCACTATAACTTCCTACCACAAAGCTGCACATTTCCCATTTGAATAATTAAGCAGTCCAACGATAAAACCCTAGGTAGAAATACATTAATGGAAAACAAGTAAAATGTAACTAGTAATTTCATCTCAAAAAAAAAAGACCCTTGTATATAGATAGTGGATGTTCTAGACACATGACAGGAGAGACAAGGACAAGTATCCGGCTCTACATGAGTAAAAGAATAAGGTCGATAATAATGTTGGAGATTGAATCCTCCTCGCAAGTAAAGAAGACGTAGAAGAATAATCTTGTCATAAGATGGAAGAAAAATTTGTGAATCTTGTGTTGAAAGTTGAGAAGTAAAACACCCTAATCAAGTTCTTGAACAACTCCATGACCCTAGATGAGATCTTGCATAGTCATATATCACCAAATGAAAAACTGCTCGATACAACAAGGAATTCAGACTTAATAAAACCTCGACATGTGTGTCCCTTTCATTTGTAAAAGTGGAAAGGTGTATGACTCCAGTTCTTCATGTTCAAATAATGGAAGCAACAATACAATATTTATAAGATTAGATCAAGGAAGACATCCATAAGCTATTCATACACCTCAAAGTAAGTTTAGAAGAGAGACACCCTCATGGATGAACCTGAAGGAGCTATGAGAGTGTTCAGAATACCCTTGTTTTTCTCGCGGAATAAGGGACATAAAACCTTGGATTGTGGTGGCACTATATAAGAAAAATTAATTTGTTGTAATAGAAGATCAAAGAACAAGGTTCAAGAAACAAGGACACTCACATATGTGGATAGCAAAGATTGAACAAGTGAACATGAGTGAAGTTAATTGTTGCAAAGAGAATTGCACTCATGCATAATAAGCATATTATGCACTTTCTTAGATGAATTTAGAGAAATGTACATTAAAGAAGAATCTTGGATAAAGTCAGATACATATGGTTAGAGACAGAAGAATATCAATGGTAGATCCAAGGGTTGTTTGAGAAATATGAGCTACAATTGTGCGGTGGTTCCAAGATGATATTTACATCCAAGTAGGACAACAACATTCCGATGTACAAAAATGATATACATGACATCCCATAGAGATAACAAGAGGAGAGACCTCTCTAGGGAAAGATAACCTTTTAGAAACAAAGGGGAGAACAATCAGAAGCAAAAAGAGAAGAGGATGCTAGAGTCATTCACTATGAATGTTGTTCCCGAGATTGTCCTAAGGTCGAAAGAATAATTTCAAGCATCAAGAATTAAGGAAAGTTGGTTTTGTAAATGTGTTTTTCTTCCATTAGTCAGGTAAGAGCAAATCCTCAAATTAAATTAATATCTGAATAGAACAGAGGTTGTATTGCGTCTTCTGACTCAACTTATCAAATTGAAAGAGGAGAATAAAATTACAAAAACCATTAAACAAAATAAGGCATCCATGAAATAAGAGTCTTACTTTGCTTATAGTAGAAGGAAATGTAGAATGAAATCCTGAAGGAATATAATATGTAGTGATCTAAATAATAGGCAGGTGTTGTATTTGTTGATAGCAAATACGGAGGAAAAATTGATTGCTAATCAAATACTAAATGAAACGTAATCAGCAGATGTTTTAATAAATTGTAATCATTCACTTGTTCAGAAGTAACTTAAAGACAACAGAATATATGAAACACAAAGAGGGCACATAACTCAAACAACACAAAAATTTGGAATCTCTATCCGCACTTGTATTAATACTCACAAAAAATTAGTTTTCTCAGTTACAATACGACATTACGTATCCCATGATTAACCTTAGAAATTTATATTTATACAAAAGGTTCTCAACCTTAAATGGTTGGAATTCCCCATTTTATAAAATAGTAAAATTACAAAATGTAAAATGAGAAATGCTTCACTTGCATATTTTCTATAAGTCTCCTCATTATGCTTGCAGAGGTGTTTTTCTCTCTAGTATTCCAGCTCTGAAATGGATAACGTACACAACTCATCTCATTTGTTTCCAAGAATGTTACCTTTTCCTTGTTCAATACATTTGATGCATCTGCTAACAAATTGTGCCACCAGCCTTGAGGGCTCTCTTAAATTATTATCCTTAAAAATATATAATTTCTTTCCAATTGAGGTGTAATATTTTCATTTTGTCTATCTTCTAAAGCTATAGACTATAGCTGCAAACAGGGCTTCACTAGCCATCTATTTATCCGAATAATATCAACCTGTTTTATCTGTGAGATTTAGGCCTAAGCCTCTTCCATATTTGTCTTAATGTCAAATTGATGTTTTCTTATGTCAATCTGTCCCAAAGCATCTGTGAGCCATCTTCAAGTAAAGGTCTTTGTTAGGGTCCTATAATTATAAAGGAAGCCGATTCTTCGACCTGATTTGGCATCATCTCTCCCGTTGACGAAGTATGGCTCAGGTGATTTTGCTTTCCTCCCTCCATTCTTGTCTCTCATCCTCCATCACCCTATTGTTGCATCCTTCATCCACGTTGCATCCTCACCCCCTTGTCCTTTGTCTGCCTCCATTATCCCGCCTTCCATCCCCGAATAATGGACTTAGGATAAACAAAAGAGTTAGCAATAAGTTAGTCTAGGTTAAAATTGATTAATAACGACTATTTAATAATTAATTAATCATTAATTAAATACACTCAATTAATTACAATTAAGTTTAATACCTAGGTTAACAACTAAGTTAGAAGTTAGGGTTAGTTTTAAATTGAAATAAAACAATTGTGTTCTTAAAACAAAAATAAAAAAATAAAAACATATATAAAACAATTATAAAAATTAAATAAACACAAAATTTTAAAAAACATATAAAATAAATCAAAAAACAAAAGTAGAATATAATTATAAAATACAAATTCCGAGGTGTAGGGATAGTTCTGCGATCTGAGTGTGTCGTTGCTAACTGCGGATGTGTTAAAGCTCTTCACCGGCTCAAAACCGCTGGGACAAAAAATCCAACCATGTTAAGGGTTGGTGTGTGGCTCGTGCCTAAAAGCGATCCTCGGTGATTTTGACGGCTTAGATGCCCCCCGAGTCGCTGGGCTTCGCCACGTGTTAATCGCAGTCCCGCATTAAATTAAAAAACAAAAAAATAATTATAAAAATACAAAACAAATAAATAAAACAAAATAACATAAAACATAAAAAAAGAAAAAGAAAAAGAGCACGACAAAAACAAAACATATAAAAATATTAAAACAATAAATAAAACAACATACCATCCCGTCCTACCACCCTACCCCCTCACCCCCTCACATCACCCTCCCTCCTACCCCACGTCCCATTCCCCTACGTAATACCTACGTCACTTGCCATTACTCCTACCCCACCTACCTCCATCACTCCATTTCCTACCATCCACTAACTCCCTCCCATACCCCCGCCCCACCTAAAATCCCACACATTTTCATGTACCCCACCCCCATCCACTATACCCCAAGTTTAATCAACGCAACATATTAATTCCGGAGCCCCCCAACCTTCTGAAATTTAACGAGGGGTCCTGAATTTCTAAAATTAAAACCTGGAAGAAAATCTAAACTACTGGCCAAATGACCAACTAACGAATTAGTGTTCACCGGACGTGGTCTACGCTTAATGAGGGGTCCTGAACAATGCCGCTTCCGCCAAAAATCACTTTCCCCGCTTGCCATTTTTCCCATGTTACCATGTCTCTTCCCGAGGAGATTCTCGAAAGCAAACGAGACAGATTTTAAAAATTTGAGAGAGGTTTTTTCTCAGCACTGGATGAGGAACAAAACCCTTTCCTCGGTTTTTGCAACGGAGTTACAAACAGAGAGTATCAAAGACATCTTCGAGGCCCAATTTTCCAGATTTTAAATTGCTTCATTCCGATTTGGCAGGATCGCCAAATTAAATTGGGACGAATTTAACAAACCGAAAAGATTTTTATCCGTAACATGCCCATATATAATAACCTCTTTCTCAGTTTTCTCCCATGTGTCATCATTGAAGAGAGAATCACTGCCCCATCGCACTCGGGTTCGGCAGAAACCATCCACTTTCACGCAAAAACTCTCACCTCGTGGAGTGGTGGCTATTTTTGGCCGAGCGGTTAAAACCGACTCATGAAACTGGTTGGGATGATCTATCTTATTTATCAGATGATTGAATGTAAAAGGTTGATCTTCACCGTATCAAGTCAGAATTTTGTTTTTAATAGATTCCATTAATGGCACCTTACGGTGGATTCTCATGCATGTTCACCCGCAGGATGGGATTTTCTTAGTTAAATGTTTTCTTCCTCTGTAACCACTTTGTTTTCTAAATATAATATTTATGAATAGCTGCTATGTCTTGTGATTTATCTCTATACCCCATTCCGGGCTCTTAAAGATTTAAATGTTTATTCCATGTTTTCAATTAAGGAATTTTGACCTTCTTAGTCGGTAATTTATCCTTCTCTCACCCCTTCCTCCTCACCCATCATTTAGCTATTAAAGATCTAGTGAGT
The DNA here is from genome assembly GCA_010110895.2 of Picea sitchensis. Classification (NCBI taxonomy): domain Eukaryota; kingdom Viridiplantae; phylum Streptophyta; class Pinopsida; order Pinales; family Pinaceae; genus Picea; species Picea sitchensis. Next base: position 9,509 of record SNQJ01S0110415.1, read on the forward strand.
GTATTATATCTCCGTGTGGAATTCATCCTACCTCATTTATGGTTTTATTTCATTCCTAATTACCTGCACCCCATAGCCCAATGGATGTGTAAACCGTCTCAACCAATTTATAAACTCTTTTTACAAATGTGAGCACATTGCTTTTCATAACTATCCTAATATCTCCTCAAACAAAGATATATTAGATAGAGAGATCCCTCTCAGTATTGAGGGATAGATCCAAGACTCAAGTGGTTTTGATGTTGCTCAGAATCAGCTTCAATGCCTTGGGCAAATTACGAGTGTTAATAGAATGATACCTAATCGTAGGGAACTTTTCCTTTAGGTACACTTCAAGCCTCCATCTCTCATCACCGGGAGGGAAACAATGACTACACATACCGGAGATCATTCACCGGGCGAATCTAATCAGCTCCGCATAAAGGCTGTACTGGCACTCCAATCGAGGAAGAACCCGGGCATGACCAAGCAACCTAGAAAGCATTCATGTATTCAAGCTCAAATCGCATTCAAGACATCTTTGGTTTTATCTCAAGTAATCATGCTCCTCAGATTTTTCTAAGCCCGGGTCGTGGCATATTGTTGAAGATTATTTTGAACATCAGTCAATTGATGAGTCTCAAAAGATCATAACCCCAATTGTAGATTATGTTAGCTCACACTGCGGTGCACATCCCAGATGCACTCAGAACTCTGAGACATACTTCCGCTTTTGTCTCACCGCTAAACCTCCGATAAGCTTGAAAGCCCTTGCTTCATCTCCCCGTATTAAGGGAAGTCCTGCATCGACATAAGCCTGTGGATTTGCCTCCTATTCTCCATGACCTCCCTCACAATTACAAAAATAATCTACCTAGGTTTTAATGGAGAAAATGTGAAGATCAATGTTGAAAAGCATATTCAAAAACCTTGAGGATTTCCTTGACCTTTATGCGAGGTTGAAGATGATGATGTCTCAATCAGGATGTTTTCCCTGTCCTTGGGAGGTAAATTCAAATATTAACAAGAACCTCCCACCGCTAGCATCAAAAAATTTTAATCAATTCATGCAAGTTTTTTTAGATAGGTGGGTGGTCAGAGGAAATGTTTTCTACATCCTAGCAGTGCGAACACTTGAAAGAAAGCTGTGGGTATAGTACTTCAGTTTTCAACAAGATTCAATTAGGTATATCATGCAATACCTGCAGATATAAGGCCACCTGTGATCATCTCACTTGTAATAAAATTTATGCCTTTGATCCTAAATGGATTTCACCAAAGTATAGAAAGGAAAACTGCAAGCTTTGAAGAAATGTAGAACATTGTTGTTTATGTGGAGGCCAACTTGCTGATTAAGAGGTCATAGTTGAAGGACAAAGAAATGAAGTAGCTGAAATCATCGGTTGAACTCCGCAGATTTTGGCCGGCAATCACGAGGAGATGATGCGAAGATCAATGGTGAAAGATGATTTGTCAGTCCAAAGACATCAAGCTCCGATTGGTGAAAGACACACCCCAAATTCCCCAAACATTTTTTGCTCATCCCCGATAAATTTTGCTTTTGGTTTGAATGATGATTCGCTCATGTATTCAATTCACAACAAAGTCAAATATGAAGCTCCATCTCAATTTGTAGAGGAGTAACCTACCGATGGCGGATTCCGGCATGTTTGATGACATTCCTTACTTAATTGTCCACCCAAGTGGACTGCATCGATGATCACCACAGCAAAATGAGGGTTGGATCGCTTAAAGAACCGGCAAGTATGTCATTGGCAGCAAGAAGATCATTTACAGTTCAGACATGAAAATCAACCCTTGCACAAAAGTCATGACAACGATAAGGAATATGCAGAAAATGTCAAAGTAAGTAAAGACACTTTGCCCTTAATATAAGTTGCCTCATCTCTTCAATTCTTGAAAATAAACTCTAGACCAGTTGTAAATGGTGAATACATAAATGTCTCCTCATCAATCAATTGATGATACCATATGATATGGAGGTCGCTTTTAAACCCAGAGTCATAAAGACTTTGTCCTCTTCAATTTTCAAATTTTGATGAAGGCTTAGAGCTCCTAATAAACTATGATTTAATCCAAAAGAACTATGTGCCATTGTGTTTTAAATCATTTCAAGTTTTGAAGAAGACTTTAGACAAGTGTTGAAGGACGAATACAAAAACAAGCAGGAAATTTAATTTGAGTCAATGCAGCAGCCTTATCAGTCTTTTCAGGATCCAACAACTAATCGGTTGGATGACCTGTGAGGTCAAAATCATTCTTCATTCACCAATCATGAGACAAAACGTTGTTATGATATTGACATGGAGTTAACTGCATTCTCTTTGGCCTTCAAGTAAAGCAGAGGCATCATTTCTCGTAGTAAACCATCGAGCATCCACAATGTATTGAGGAAGTGTTGGAAAGACACATAATGCATGGGTGAAAAATCGAGTCTTGATGCTGATTTGTTTGAGGTTGAAAACCAAAAGATGGGCCAAACCTAATCGATCCCTCAGAGTTTTATATGGAGATTTTTATCACGGTGATACTCTTTTCTCGCTAACAGTGTTTTTCCTTTTGTTCGGGTTTGTCAAATCTTATGCAAGGGAAAGCGGGGTGGGAGTTACTCTCAAGCATGAGTAACGAGCTTATTTCTGAGTCTCATCACATACAATGGAAAGAATAGAGCCACTAAATCAATTGTTGGATTGGATCCATTGGCATTTTCCATTACCTAGTTGAGAAACGATTGCAGTAGGGTAGGTAGGAAAAAAATGAATAAACTCCTACACTGAAAGCACCTCTTTTCGCCAGCTGCTCATTTGATTTCATTTCACGCAGATTAAAACAAAATGTGCTGCGCAATAAGGTTTTGGGATCATCCCGATGGATAAATCTCTGGTCCAAGTAGGTCCAAATAGTCATGGTTCCCCGACACCTAAAGAAGTCAAGGCCATCCCCGTGTGGAGCCTATGTTAGGGTCCTATAATTATAGGCGAAACGATTCTTCGAATCGCTGGATTTGGCATCTCTCCGATGATGAAGCAGGCTATTCAAGTGATCCCGTTTTTCCCTCCATTCTTGTCGCTCATCTCCCTATCACCCTATTGCATCCTTCATCCACGCCACGCCCTCACTCCCTTGTCTCCATACCATTATCCCTTCCATCCCCTGCATGAACAGAATTTAGGATAAACAAAAAGAATTATAAGGTTAGTCTAGGTTAAAATTGATTAATAAATGACTATTTAATAAATAATTAATCATTAATTAAATATTAATTAATTAATTACACTAAGTTTCTAATACCTAGGTTAACAACCAAGTTAGAAGTTAGGGTTAGTTTTAAATTGAAATAAAACAATTAAATTTAAAAAAATAAAAAATAAAACATATATAAAACAATTATAAAAAATTAAATAAACAATAAAATTTTAAAAACATATAAAACAAATCAAAAAACAAAAGTAGAATATAATTATAAAATACAAAACAATTATATAAAACAAAATAACATACAAACATAAAAAAAATAAAAAAGAAAATATACAAAAGCAAAACATATAAAATATTAAAAACAATAAATAAAAAACAACACAATTATCCTAGGTCTAAAACCACCACCCCACCCTCCCCACTCACGCCACCCTCCCACCCCACCATTCCATTCCCCTAGTAATATCCCATGCCCCCATGCCATTACTCCTACCACCCCACCCACCTCCACTACCCCATTCTTACATCACCATCCACACTAACCCTCCATAATTCCCACCCACCACCTAAAATCCCACATTACTACTTTCATGTACCCCACCCCCATCCACTATACCCCGCTTAATCAACGCTGCCATATTATTTCCCGAGAGGCCCCCACCTTCTAATTTAACGGCATCCCACTTTAAAATAAAACCCAAGCAAATCTAAACGACCCACAAATGACCAACTAAATCAACGACCCAAGTTCAATTCCAGACCCCCCATGGCCCACGCTTAACGAGGGGGTCCGAATGCCTTTTCCGCCAAAAATCACTTCCCTTTCCCCGCGCCATTTCTTGCCTATGTTACCACAAGGTCTTCCGTGGATGATTCCGGGAAAATGGAGATGTATTTTTAAAATACGAGAGAGTTTTTTTTTTCTCAGCACGGGATGGGGAACAAAACCATTTTTCCAGTTTTTTGGTGACCGTGGAGTTAATGAAAGCGTGAGATAGCCGTAAGCATATTTGAGGCCTATTTTTCGAGATTTGTCATTTTCCGCTTCAGTCCCGATTTTGCAGGAGCTTCCACGGCTAGCTGGAGATGAATTTGGTGAAATAGGAGTTTTTTATCCATAAAATGATCATATATAATAACCTCCTTCATTTTTTATCTAGGTTTCATCATTGAAGAGAGAATCACATATTACTGGACCCATGTTTCGCAGAAAAAACAGTCCATTTTTCATGGCAAAAAACTCCAAATTTCGTGGGAGTGGTGGCTACTTTTGGCCGTAGGTGGTTAAAAACGCTTCATAAACTGGTTGTATGATCTATACATATTTATTGAGATGATTTGAATGTAAAAAGGTTGGATCTTCAATGTACTCGGCTACCAAGGTTTAACTTTTTTTAATAGATCTTCCATTAATGAAAGGAAGGCACCTTACATGATTCTAGCGTATGTTCACCGGTGATGTGGATATTTCTCACAAATTTTTCTTGCTCAGAAACCACCTCATTGTCCGAATCTAATCTTTATGAATAACGCAGGTTCTCGTGATTTCCATCTCTAATAATTCCCTCGACTGGACTTAAAGATTTTAAATGTTTATCTTCTCGATGTTTTCGATTAAGGAATTCTCAACTGCTTCTTAGTCGAATTTATCCTTCTCACTCTTTTCCTCCTCGCCCATCATTTAAGATGCAAAGATCCAATGAGTGTATTATATCACCTCGCGGGAAGCCACACATCCCACTGCTATGGTGGTTGTATTTCATTCTAATAATTGCACTTCTATAGTCCAATGGATGTGTAAGCTGTCTGAACCAATTTATAAACTCTTTTACAACAGAGCACATTGTTTTCATTAACTAGCCTAATATCTCCTCAAACAAAGCTATATTAGACAGAGATCCCTCTCTGAGTCTTGGAGGGCTAGGACCAAGACTCGAAGTGGTTTTGATGTTTCTCCGTGATTGCCTCCACGGCCTTTGGAAAATTACAGAGTGCTAATAAAGCTCCTAATGATTCCTTGTTGAGTGAGTGAGCATCTCTTCACAAAACTCCTTCAGTTCCTTAGCTATTTCTCTTCATCTATAGATTCCCGTGTATTTAGTATTATATTACCTCTGGTCTGTTCCAAAATGAGCAACCTGGAATCCATAACTACTCCTTATTTTGCCGCATCGCATTAATAAATTTTCTCGCAGCAGTAGTCCAGGCAGAAATAACTTTTCTCTCTCTTAAATAAATGTTATTTAATGTTTGATCTATCACCCGAAAATGATATTGGACAATTTCAACCTTAGTGAGAAGGATTAGCTATGCTACTTCTAGTTCCTGTCACACTTCCAATGCCTAATCTTGGAAAACTATTATATCTACAATCATGTTTTCTAGAGATTACTTTGGCTTGTACCTTCCTTACCAACTCATCCCACAGGACCATCCCACTACCAGATATTTCTCTGCATCTCCTCGAGGTTGGATTTGATTTGTTGGATTTCCTGTTTGTTGCTATATCTAATTTTCTTGAAGCCCTTGTTGATCTTGTTTTACATTCTTTCTACGCTTCATTTGATCTCTTTAATTGGCTAATTTGGTGATCTTTCCTCTTTAGTCATTCTTTTTAAATTTTCGACCGAACCTGTTGTTGCAAAATCCCCAATGAACTCCGTTGCTACTTCTTCAATAAATTCTACCTCCTCCAAGGCTTCTCCATCAATTATCACCCTATGTATTTTGATAGTTGAACCTTCCTTTAGGTGCATTCTCTCTTCACCACAACCTTCATTTTCTCATTGAAAAAGAAATTGGAAGGATGTAATTCTTCAACCAAATGGGTGTGGAGAGGTCCCTTTATGAATACCACCCTCTCTTTGGGTCTCCTCATGAATTGTAACCTAATGGATGAACTAGATGGGGCTTTGGATTTCGATGGACAACTATTTCAGACCAGATTGTAGTTTATTTATCTGGTGTAAACATTGGTCATTTTTCTCCCTCCTTTGTCAATATCTCTTCTTGATATTTGTCTTGGTCACCTCATGCATTTTTCGATGGGATATCTTATTTATGAGCCGACACCTCAGTCTTCTCCAATATTTCCCATTTTTCTTGTCCACTGGATCTTACTGCTTCTGAGCTTCGCCCCGCTTTGCTATGCAAATTGAGACGCTCTGTGGGTTCCTTTGTAAATAATTTTTAGGGAGGATACTTATCTAAGGCCTGGAAGCCGAAACTCAATAATTTTATCAGGTGATAGGGATCAAACTTGACTCAAGACCTCTAGATAAGATCTTGCTCCTCAAAAAATCTTGTCTTGAGGGGAATCTTCATGTTCATAATCTTTCATATTGTCATTGCCCATGGACACCCAAGGACCTTCTGCGGGTTGTGATTTTTGAATTCAATGCTAACCAAGTTTATTTCTTCCAAGGTCGCAGACTCTACTTTAGATTTACCGAAATCCAATAGGGAAATGCACCAATGTAGGGGAAAAGAGGCCATACTATTTTCTACATCAGCTTTGATTTTACTAATCCCAATCGAAAGCAATGCTTTTAGTAACCTCGACATCTAATCGTTATGGTAAAATTATGGCAGAGCATATGGGAGGTAACCAACGTACCAAAAACCCTAATATAGGGAAGTGTTCCTTGATGTACCACTCTGTTATTCTGCCTAGGTTAGTCACAATTTTGTTGGAGATTTTGGGAGGTGGGTATCCATATATGGAGGTGTGTATCGACACCACTACCCATTTGTAGATCTCATAAACAAGTCTTTTTCTTTTTATTCCCAAATATTTGAATGATAATTATGTATGGGTTCATCATTATTTGGAGTCCATCTCCACTCCATCGAGTATACACGAATAATAACGTCCATAATATAATAAATAAAAATTAGCCGGGCTTCCTCTGCTCTTAGGCAGTGATTGATATTTTGTAATCTATTTAACCAAATTGTCTGACAATATATTTTCCCAATCAAAATAGTACCCTTCTTCTACTATGTGTATAATAGGTACCTGATCAGAAAGAAATGAGTTGTGTTTTCCTTTGCATAGATCCTACACATCATCATTTCTATGTACATTATGTGGGGTTCTAGTGCGAAAATTGGGTATATACCATGTGAGTCCGCTCTAAACTTCTCGGGGTGAGAATACCAATATTTAATTAAATTGGGAAGGTTTTTTCCGTATTGGTCGCATTCGTTCTTGTTGAAATCTACTAGGAAATTTGCATTGTAAACAAATTTGGATACCAAAGACAATTTGTACATCACTTGTAGATGTTCAGGTCAGAAAGACCCAACTGCAACCTTTTCTGAATTGAAAATAGTTCTGGTCTGGATATCTACATGGTCTAGCATCCAACCTGATCACATCATTGTAGGGAAAAGAGTTTAGGCCTTGTCACTATCTTTTGTAGCTCTATCTGAGCAACAATTTTGTATTTGGTAGATAGGGATTCTTTCTCGTTGTCACTTGAATCATTCATGCAATTTACCAATTCATATAGTAAGATTTTGAATACTTGCGTCCATGATTTAACAGTGTCTATGCTTCCGGGCGAGGTGTCGGAGAGGACATCTACGCTCTGGCTTGAAATTTCACCAGTAGATTTACATCCTTTTCGTGGAGCCATAGTATCAAGCCTTCGAACTCTGTTATCTACCACAGGAAAGGTGTAAAATCCTTCAGCTAGAAAAACTTACATCTTAGTAAAAAACATAATGAAATTGGAATTTGCATTCATTTCGCTCTTTAATCACATTGATCAACCAATACCTTCACTGACATATTGTTTACTTTATTTAATGAATCAGATTCAAGTGATGGCTCAAATATTATTTGGAATGATTTTTGTAAAGGCATTATTAATGGAATTTATTTTTGGTGGTTCATGCTCTGGAAAAGAACATACAAAATTTGAATCTATCCGAGTTATAATTAAGTGATGGATTAATTAAGAGATAATATTTTTTAAAGCATCGGTTAATCATATTTATCATTAAGCAAATTTACTTTGCCTTTGGGAGATCTTGAATGAGCTATAACTTACTAATGTGAAATTGCAATGTGATTAATTAAGTTTAATTGTTTTTAACCCTTTTAATTAATCATGATTAACCTCAAAGATTTCGTGTTCGGTCGCGGAGATATTGATAGCTCTATGTGCCAGATCCCTCTAAATGCAAAATCATGATTAGATTTATTAATTGTTAATTGTTCTTAACCATAAATTAATCCTGGGCTTAATTTAAGATAGTTTTGCAGACCCCATATCAAGACTTTGAGTTCTTAAGACATTGACTACAGACAAGGGAACCCTCAAACCCCGACATTCAAGGTAGCCTTTAGTGATTTGACCTTTTAACTATTGGGCGGCTCCATAAATTTTAAGGATTTCAAATCGTTGGATTCAACAGAAGACTTCACCAACAATGATATTCAAGTACACATTCATATTTATTTAAACAAGATTGAAACTATCTAAGTCTAAAGTTTAGAAAAAATATATGTTCCAAATATATGCTCCCATCTAGGGATCACGCTCTCATGGAGGTCACTTAAGAATAGTAGACCAAGTGCCTTTATTGGGTAAATGGATTCATTATTCCATTTTGTGGAACATTTTCAGAAAAGGATCGAATTGAGAAAGGGGTTTCACCTGTAAATAAGAAAACCTTCAAAACACATCGTAAATCATGACTTCTCTTGGTTAGGGCTGGCCTCAAATTTCTCTTCCTTGAAACTGTATTCAGATTTTCTCTGCTATAAAAACAACCTTAACCTATCTATTAGACTTTGTTCGATCTTATTCGTGTCAATGAAAAGTGATTTTAATGATTTAATTAGGGAATCCTTAGTTGGCTTAGAATGTAAATCTTGTCGAGAGGAAGACTAACTAATAGAGTACATTCTAATACATGTATAACATCCCTTGCAAATATCAGACATTGCTTCACTACCAGAAGGCCCATTTTAGTACCTCTAAGGAGGCTATCTAATTCCCAAATTGAATTTCATTTCACCACTTCATTTTGTAATCTTGCATTTAAAAGCTTGAGATGAGGTCAATCATTTAATGAATTTCCTTTCATCATCTCTTGAACTAGATGAGGGCAATCATTTAGATGAATTTTCACCATATATATGTGATATATATCTATATCTATATATCTATATATATATATATATATATATATATATATATATATATATATATATATATATATATTAAGCATGAAGTAGCACCAACTGTATGTAATATAGAAGGGGATGATATCTCAGCTATAATTCTAGCAATAGAGGTCTCATAACTCACTTGATTACCTCGGGTTAATTTCCTTCCGACCTTTAAGACACCTTCGCCTACAAGGAATGTTTTCATGGGGGATTTTTATTTTTCAGGGGATTTCCTTGAGTGAGATCAATCAGTTTGAATTTGTTAGAAAGGATAAAGTAGTCATGATTAACCTAGACATACTTTCTTCTAGTTAAACCGAGAGGTGTGTATAAATATTCACCTAACATTACTATGAGACATGTTTCTGAGCTTTTAGAGTTAAGGAAAAATCTTCACTCTGTGGAGACCAAGGGAGAAGATGAGAACCAAAGGGAACATAAGATTTCAGATGGGCAGATTGGAACAATAAGAGTATTCAAAAATTCTATAGCGAACATGATCAATCTCACATAAGATTTTCAATGATTCTCATATTTCCTTAAATTCTTTATTGTATTTCATTTTATTTAATTTCTACTTCTTAATAAATTTATTATTTTCATTTTATTTTATTTATTAAACATCAGAGAAATTTTTTAAGATTAGTATATAATTCTCATATTCCTCTCATTGTTGATTAGGTGACAATATTTCTATGAATGAGACTTCTTTCAGATTTAGCTAAATTCCCTAAAAACTTCAACTTGGTTCAGTAGGTTTTAGAAGCTCATACCTTAAAATTTGTCCATATTTTCAACTAAGTCGCATTCATTTATGGGTAAAATCATGAAGTCGGGTAACACTTTCGTGACAATCTAATATCCAAAATTTCTATCGTTGAATTTTCGGCCAATAACAAATGTTACTTTCGGTTTAAATATTTTCTACCAAAATTTTCACAAATTTAACTAAGTACAAAATTCGTGTACAATGTTTTTGAATGAATTATTTTCCTCATGGTAAGAATATTTCATCCGAAATACTTTTCGGTCGAAACATTTATTTTTAACATATTCCGTTAAAAACTACGTTTCAGCCGAAAGAATATTTCAGCCAAAACTTAAAATGAGAATGTTTCTTATGTGAAACCCGCAAATTTTCTCCATCTTACTTGATCTTTTGAGGTAGAGGACTCCTACAAATACTCAGAATTTAGTTTGAGAATTGATACCAACATTTTAAAATTGAATCTACTTTCATTGGTATATAATTTGTTTTCATTTACTATTGTTTTTATTCAATTTTATTTAATTTCTTATAAAAAATCACTCCATAATATTTTAGGCTAGATTATGATTCTAAGGAAATGAAAACTGCATCTCTAAAATAAATACACAACGAAAAATTCATGGAAAAATTATATTCATAATTGTTAAAATGTTCTCAAAAGGGTATTTCTTTTAGATTTTACTTTTTAGTAAAAAATTAAGATAGATACATGTTGTAGAAAAACACGTTTAAAAATATGCAACGCTTTCAACTTGGTCAACTTAAAAAATTCTATAAATTATAATATTCATCCATTAGATTCAAAATTATAGTCATAATAAAATAGAGTCTCTGCAGATTGTTGCTGTATATTTCATTTCTTAAAAACATAATTTTAATAACAATGTATACATTGTTGTGGGAAACAATAACCATTATCATTCATTTCATATTTAATCTAACATATCATAAACAATTGTCAAATTGACATATCAAATCGTGATAAAAAATTTTCGAAAATAGTCATTAGAAAGCTAACACAATTCTTCAAGTTTTGTTTTTTATCAGAAAGTGAAATTTAAATAAAAAAAATACTTTTATACGTCGGAAGTTGAATAACTTGTGAAAATACAATTTTTTTGTCATAAAACAAGAAAGTAACCCACATTCATGATTTCACCCTTATTTATCAGTTTTTTTGGGAGCATATCACTATTCTAAAATGTTTTTCTGATATTTCAACTATCATCCAGTATCCTGCGATAAAAATAAACATGAAATATGTTAGATACTTCTCAAAAGAAATAGTAACTATTACCTATTTTTTTATTTTCCTATTTTCCTTTTTGAAAACAACAAATGTGTCTCTATTTACAGTGAAAGTAGAAACTTACCAAAGAAATGAAAAACTGTGAATCAAAGTAAAGAAATCAAACTGGTATATATTGTGAGAGTTTGGAAACCATTTATTGCATAAAATGCTTCAGGTAACGCCCGTTGATAGGGGCATTAAGGATTTTTCCATCCAGATTTTCCAATAAAAATGAATTCTTCCCTTCAGAAGCTGTGATATTAAAGGGTCCACACCAGATATGGTCGAATTTGTTGTGTTTTACTGAGTATTCCTTCCTATCATCCCACTTTAAAACTAGGTCACCGGGAAGGAATTCCTTATCTTTAGCATTCACATCAGTAAATAGTTTCGGTCAATAATATCCATCTCTCAGGATTTTATATGTCATTTCTCTCCATGCATGATTCCATCCACACACTCCTTCATGGAATTCATTTATTACCCTCTCCATTTTGGATTCGACTAGATAGCTTAGTAAGAAACCTAGAGGATCCTTCCAATATAGTTGACTGTCCATGATACAATATTTTACTGCGTGCAACTTCAACATTCTAGCTTTGGGAGGAGTCATATCGCTCGGGCATTGTAGACTGAGAAGGTAGGAAAATATGTCTTTATACCAAGCTAAAGAAGAGAATTTCTCATGGATTTGAGTCATAGGTATCTAGTCATCGAACTCTTCGACATCTAGAAGCTCTTCGTACGATTGTAAATAATTTATCCCAAGTGCCCAGAAATTTGATTCGGCTAGTAATTTAGCCAAACCCTGACCTTTGACCAATTTGGTCGTTTTTACTTCTAGGTCAAATTCTTGGATCTTGGCTAACCATATGCCTCTTTTTCCATCACTATCTGGCTGAACTAATATTTCCTTGACAACACTGGTTGGTACATAGCCGATTACCTTAGAATGGATCACATAAGTTCTGAAATATTTGAGAGATTTCACCATTGCATATGCTTGTTTTTCTAATATATCATATCTTAGCTCAGCATATCTGAGACTTTTACTAAATAATTCTATTGGTTGCTCAAAACCTTCATGGTTATTTTGTAAGAGCACAGTCGTGATAGTGTGTTCGGAGGCAAATGAGAAAATCAAGAATTCCTTCGTATAATCTGGGCTGGCTAGCACTGGTGATTCACCTATAAATTTCTTGATACATTCGAATGACTCTTTGGCTTTGGTTTTCCATTTAACTTTGTTGTCTATCTTGGGCATATATGTAATCAATTTTACAATTTCAACGAAGTTTGGGATAAATCTTCTTAAAAAATTATTTTTTCCTAAAAATGATTGAATCTCTTTTCTATTCCTAGGAATATTTATTGTATCTATAGCTTCAACCCTTTTCAAGTCAATTTTAATTCCATCTCTAGATATTATGTGGCCCAAAAATTTACCTTCCTTCATATAAAAATGAGATTTCTTGGGGTTCAGAGACAAACTGAATTTTCGACATTTCTCAAACATTTGTTTGAGGTGCACCAGGTGCTTTGCATCAGATTTAGAAAATACTATTAGATCATCAAGATAGATCACTACAAACTTATCTCTTTCATTGACAAAGGTGATTTCCATAGCTCGTTGGAACATGGTTCCTACGTTCATCAGTCTGAATGGAATTTTGTCATACATGAAGGTACCCCATGGGGTGATGAAAAAGGTTTTTTTCTTATCATACTCATGGAATGCAATTTGATTATAGCCTGAGAATCCATCAATGACGACCATTCTATTTTCCCCGACCACTTTTTCCAACACGTGGTCCATTTTAGGTAATGGATAATTATCTTTGAGGGATGATTTGTTTAAATTTCTGAAATCTACACATAGTCTGATTTCACTATTTTTCTTTCTTACCAGGACCAGATTGGCTACCAACTTGGAGTATCTGAGTGGAACAATGATTTTAGCATCCAGGAGCTTCTTTACCTCCTTTTCTATCATAGGCAGTAGTATGGGATTTATCTGTCTGATCTTCTTCCTGAATGGTTTAACACCCTTCTTTAGGGGAATTTTGTGTTCAATTACGATGGTAACATAAGTTCTTAATTCATCATAGGACTAGGAAAAAACATCCTTGTACTTCTTGATTAACTTGGCATATTTTCTTTTCATTTCAGGGGGAAGGTATTTAGATATTTTTACTAGCTTAGGAGTTTCCCTGGTGCCTATATTACAATCTTCAACCTATTCAAGCGGAGGCTGCAAAGTAGAATTCAAGGGAATATCATCATGATCAAATAATCTCTCCAAAGGAATTATACCTTTAGGGATATCATTATTTTTCAGTACCAACATGCGATGAATATTTTTCAGTACCAGTTTTTCAATCTTCAACTTTCTGGCAGCTTCTAATCCTAAAACCAGGGCTTTGTATTGGCATACATTATTGGTGTAATCGATGTCCCATTGTAATATGTAAGAGAAAGGGATAATAAACTTGTTTTCAGGTGCCACAAACAACACTCCATCTCCTACTCCTTCACAGGATGAAGCACCATCGAAATACATTTTCCAAACTCCAATACTATTTATATTTTTATTTATCTTTTCTATTTTTTCTTTTTCTGTACAATTTTCTTCTATACATTCATCTAAATCATCATCGATCGATAATATGCAGTTTCCTAAATCCTGATCTGCGACATAAATAGGATAATTATTTCTCTGTACAGACAGGTGAACTGTTCACCGAAGATCGGGATTGTAGCGTATGTCATGTTGAGTTGAAGGGATCCTCCAAGTTTGGCGCCCCAAGACTTGGACAACAAAATGTCATACTTTGGAGGGATATCAACAACAACCACATCCATCATAACACTTTTTACTGGAATCTGTGCAAGATTAACCACTAAATCTTTAATCATACCCATACATTTAACTTTTCTCTAATCAAAAGAATACAGATCTCTGTATGGTCTGGTAATTTCGAGACCAAGTCTATCTATAATATATTTGGGCATTACATTGTGGGAGGCTCCAGAATCCAACATGTAGTTATGGAGTAGATGATAATGCACAGTCAACGTAATGTAGAAAGGAGCGACATAATCTCTAGAATTTTCAAAATGTGAACTAAACATTATAGTTGGTTTATCATCTTCTAAATTTATAACATTCGCATGACTTTCGACATCAGTAAAATTTATCATTTTGGCAATATGTTTTCTATATGTAGGGTTTTTTTGCCAATTCAACCAAAGGCACAGGAATCTTGATTTTATTAATCTCATTCTCTAAACTGAAACTTCCTATTGTCATTTCGGCTTCTCTAGTCGGGGTTTCTATCTCCCTTTATTTATTTATTTATTATTTTTTGTTGCTTTTGTTTCAGCTATTTTTTTTTCGGCAGTCTGTGTTTCAGATGCTCTTATTTTAGCATTCTGTGTTTCAACTACTTTTGTTTTGGCAGTCTTTGTTTCAGCTGCTTTTGTTTTGGCAGTCTATGTTTCAGTTGTTGGTTGAGCTGCCTCATTCACTTTATTTCTTGACAAGATCTTATTTGGTTGGGCAGTTGCGATATTTCTATCTCTGGGCCTTAAATTATACTTATGTTGAAGCTCGACCATTATATTGTCAACGATTCCTTGATAAGCATAATTTTCTATGATATTTATGTTATCATCATTATTAGACCAATATTCTGCATTTAAAGACCTTTCATAATATTTCCTCGTCAAATAAGGTTCTTGAAAATCATCGCTAAGATTATTCATATCTTCCTCTAACTCCTCATAGTTTCGCATGTCGTCTCCTCCTATAAAATTTTCGTTTTTGAAGGGGGTCTGAATATTTTGATATTCATTTTTTATTTGTATTTGTTGTATTTGATGGTTAGGATTCCTTTTGAAATATTTTCTAACGAACTGATCTGTTTTAGATTGATCCAGTTCCATTTTCGATATTTTATTAGACAATTCTTTGATTATTTTTTCCATGTCATCCATTTTGTCTTCTGCAGACCTCCTAGATCCAGAAGGTCCTGCTTGTTCTCTGAATCATCTAGTTTCTTTATTTCCCATTTCGATTTTAGCTTTTAACTTTCCCAATGTCATCATATTTGTCTTTATTTCTATAGCATCCTCCTGCATTCTTGTGATGTTGGAAGATCTCCTTTCCCTCAACAGTAAGGTAAAGTCGAGCACAAAATCCCCTATGAAATTCATCTTTGTTGTAGGTTGTGAAGGTTTAACCTCAAATGGAATTTTGTTATATAGTTTATTAAATATCTGAGTGAATTCGAGAACTGTTTCTGAATTTTTATTTCTTAAAGCTCCGAACTCGGTTAAATAATAAAGGTGATATTTCCTCTCTCTCCATTGTCTGAGAAAGGCATTTTCTAACTCATCGTATGTTCTTACAGAACTTGTTGGTAGCCCTTAGAACCAAGTTCTCACCTATCCTTCGAAAGTTTGAACTAGGAGCCTTGAATAAACATCCTCGTGCTCAAGGCCAAGGATATCGGAAAATTGATCAAAACATTTATGTGTTCAGTGGCCATTAAGTCTCCCTCTCTTGTGAACTTCGATAGGTTTTTCATATAGTTTTCGGGTAAATTGTGTAGGGGAACTGGGAGGACTAAAGGAGCATACCTAGTAGCTACTTTAGAAAACAATTTAGGAGGTGGAGGTATTCCTTGACCACCTCCTCCTCCTCCTCTAGCACCCAACCCTCCTCCACCTTCACCACCTCCAACACCACCTCCTCCGACAAAAACCATTGATAATCTAGGGGATGAAACTTGGAGATTATAGAGAGTATTTTCAAAGATGTGTAGTGGTCTTTTGACTACTTTGGGATGAAGGGAAAGGGGTTCTGAGAACTGATCTCCGGGAGATAGAAAATTGAAAAGGAGGGGAAAAGAGAGATGAGGACTAGGTTCTTCACACTTGCAGGATATATAAATGGGAGATCCAACATGAGTCGAATTAGAGTGTAAGGTATGTTCTTCAAAACTTCGGGAAGCTGAAAATTTTATTTCAGGGATTGATGGAATATCAATCAAAGAAGGTATCGAGATGGGTCTTTTTCCCTAATTAGAAAAGGAGGAAATTTAATCAGTTTTGGTCTTTATATCAGGTAAAACCAAATCAAGGTTTATGATTTTGGCTTCAGCTCTATCAGTCGATGTTTCTCCGAAATAGATTTGGGTGGAAACTTCTTGCAGAGTTAACTATTCATAAGGAACCTTAGTATTAGACTGTGTGGGTTTGGGTTGATAAACCTTACTTGTAGAAGTAGTGGTCTTCTTAAGGTATCCTCTTAGTTTTAAAAAAAATTCAGGGTCAGATATGGGCATGGTATGCTTATCATACGGATTTTTTCTGGTATTCTTTCGACTGGATGCCAGTTTATTAGTGGTGGAGTCACCAAGTGAAAATTAAAATTATCCTTAATATTGTATTATATCTTTTTTCACTATCAAATAATGAAACTTACCATGTCGTTCTCCCAGAGAAAAATAACTTTATCTCTCCATCCCCGGCAATGGTGCCAAAAAGATGTTGTTCATGAGATTAAACTTAAGTCTCAAAGAATAATGTCAGGCATGAGGAATTAAGGAAATTTGGTTTTAAAGGTGATTTTTATTCCATTGGTTGTGTAAGAGTTAAATCCTCAAATGAAATTAATATCTGAACAAAACTGAGGCTGTATTTCGTCGTCTGAGTCAATTTATCAAATTGAAAGAGGAGAAAAAAATTACAAAACTATTAAACAAACTAAGGCATCAATGACAGAAGAGTCTTACCTTGTTTAAAGTAGAAGGAAATGTAGAATGGAATCCTAAAGGAATATAAGATGTAGTGATCCAAATAATAGGAAGGTCTTGTATTTTCTGATAGCAAATAGAAAGGAAAAAGTGCTTGCTAATCAAATACTAAATGAAACGTAAGCACAGTATATGTTGTACTAAATTGTAATCATTCACTTGTTTAGGAGTAAATTAAAGAGAATAGAAGATATGAAACACAAAGAGGGCACATAACTCAAACAACACAAAATTTGGAATCCATGTCTGCACTTGTATTAATACTCGCAAAAAAATGAGATTTCTCAGTTACAATATGACAAGAATCATCTCGTGATTACCCTTAGAAATTTATATTTATACAAAAGGTTCTCAACCTTAAATGGTTGGAATTCCCCTTATTTCTAAAATAATAAAAAATGCAAAATGCAAAATGCAAAACGCTTCACTTGCATCTTTTTTGTCAGTCTCCTCATTATGTTGGCAGAGGCGTTTTTATCTCTAGTTCTCCAGCTCTGAAACGAATAATGTACACAAGTTATCTCATTTGTTTCTAGCAGTGCTACCTTTTTCTTGCTCAACACATTTGATGCATCTGCTCACAAATTGCGCCACCATCTTGGAGGGATCTGTTAAATTATTAGCCTCAAAAATATATAATTTCTCTTCCAATTGAGGAAATATTTATTTCATTTGTCTATCTTCTGAAACTATAGACTGTAATTGCAAACTAGGATTCACTAGCCATCTATCTATCTAAATAATATCAACCTATTTTATCTGTGATATTTCATCCTGAGCCTCTTCCATATTTGTATTAATGTCAAGTTGATGTTTTTTTATGTCAATCTATCCCAGTGCTCCAGATATATCTTCTTTATCAAGTCCTAATGATTCTTTGTTGAGTGATTCGAAATCCTCTTCACAAAACTCTTTCACTTCCTTATCCATTTTATTGCTTTCAGCTATGCTAGATTCTGAGGTCTTTAGTATTATATCACCTCTGTTCTGCTCCAAAACAAACAACCTGTAAGCCATAACTACTCCTTCTTTCGCTGATGAAACAACTGCTTCTTGGAAGGTAGTCCGAGCAGCAATAGCTTCTCTCTCTCTTAAAAAAATGTTATTTAATGCTTGATCTATCACCCGAAAATGATCTTGGATAGTTTCAACCTTAGTGAGAAGGCTTTGTTGTGCTTCTCCCAGTTCCTTTCTCACTTCCAATGCCTGAGCTTGGAACACTGTTATATCTACAATCATGTTTTCGGTAGAGCTTAATTTGGCTTGTAGTTGCCTTACCAACTCATCCTACTGGGTGTCTCGTCCCCGACCCGCCTGTATATTCCTATGCATCTCCTCGAGGTTGGATTTGAGATGTTGGATTTCCTATTTGTTGCTAGCTCTAATCTTCTCGAAGCCCTTGTTGACCTCGCTCCAGAAATTATTTTCTACATTCTTCATTTGATTCTGCAATTGGCTTATTTATAGATCTTTCTACTTCAGTCATTCTTTTAAATTTTCGACTAAAACCTGGTTACATGTTGCAAAATCCCCCAGTGAACCTGCTACTTCTTCAGTAAATTCTACCTCCTCCAAGGCATCTCCATCAATTAGCATCGTGTGTTGTTTGATAGCTGAACCTTCCTTTAGGTGCATTTCTTTCTTCACTACAACCTTCCTTTTCTTACTGAAAAAGAAATTGGAAGGAGGCAACTCTTCAAATGAAATGGGTGTGAGGTCCACTATGAATACTACCTCTTAATTTGGGTTCCCTCTGGTGAATTGTAACAATGTGATGAACTGGACGAGGCTTCCGATTTCGGTGGACGACTGTTTCCCGGCCGCATTTGTAGTTGATTTATCTGGTGTAAATAGTGGTCGTTCTTATCTGATCTGGATTTTATGAGCAGAACGAAATGAATAGAGATTATTAATAGGTGATTAACACAAAATAACATAGATACAGTAAAACTGGTTTTCTATTCAATAACGAAATAAGCTGAAACTGTAAAATGCAGCGGAAACAAGCTTATTGGAATGGTGGTGGCTTATCTCTAAGAAGAGATTTGACGGCAGCGCGCATTCACAAGAAGAAGGTTATAATGAGGCTCTGAAGGCCTTTTTACAATAAGCAAGAATGCCAAAAACCCTAGGAGATGAAACGCCAAAAGTCATGTGGGCCCCGTTTGGGTAAGCTAGTACATCAACTTCCCAGGGTCGTAACCTTTGCATACGATCTCCGTTTTAGCCGTGTGATAGGCCGTT
>SNQJ01S0110418.1:0-16696 GCA_010110895.2 Picea sitchensis
TTATGCATATGTTTAATAATATTGATGATGAGATGTGATTGGCATTGCTATGATCCCTGTGACTGATGAGCCCATGGAGGGCGTAGCTTTTGATATGCAGGACCATGCCTGACAAACAGGTACCATTTGGACTGATACACATGGGGAGATGACCAGTTCGGACCTCCATGGGGTTGAAGAGCCCACCAGTTGGATACTGAGACCCCATCAGGGGGCAGAGACCGGATGGAGATGGATCAGGGCCTTTCCACCGGAGAAGAAGAGGACGTTCCATCAGGGGCACTTTGGCTGAGCTGGACCTGGGGGGATTGACCCACTTGCAGTGGAATGTTGGCTCCAGATGACCCAGGACGTCACCAAGAGGCTTATGATGTCATCATGAGCATATGGTAGATGGACAGGGTGGTTGGCACATGTGGCAGTTTGGAAGAGCCCAAGGAGCGTTAACATTTTCCTTCTGGATGTTGCACTGGCCCTAGAAAGGGCTAACGTCTCCCTCAGAGGGGCTTGACGTCTCACCTTTTGCTTGATTAGGGATTTTACTTAGCATTTATTGTAAAAACAGTATGATTTTGACATTATGGCCTTGTCGCCCTTTTTATGACCTAAAAAGTAAAATTAGGTCATTGATACACTATATATTGAGGGTTTTGACTCTCATTTTTATCATCACAAATTCACTCACTCATAGTGAGGTCTGATTTTTAGCACCCTATTGGGGTTTTTGGCTGAACTAAGTGATGCGCACTTGTTGAAGGAAGAGATTTTTTGGTTTATGGTGTTTCTCTTGAAGGAAGGTGTTACAACTAGGGTTTGCATGGTTATTTCTTCATGAATTGTAAGTGTTTCTTCTGCAAAACTTCTTATTGAATCGTTGTAGTTTAAATTTCTTGCATATTGCTCATAAATTTGTTGAATCAAAACCCTAGGTGACAAGCACACAAGTAGGTCCTTGTTTCATGTCCCCTGATAGAGTAACCTTCAGCCATTGAAAGAGAGGAAGAGAGCCTAGCCGTAGCTACACTCCTTCTTTCTCTTTCCCCTATGCTAGCCGTACCTTTTAAAATCCAAGAGGAGGAAGACGTCCCAGGCCTAAGTTATCTACACTTAGGGCAGTTTTTCCTTTAGGGTTTGATGAAAAAGCCTTGTTGTAGCAACACTCTCCCTCATTAAGCCCTCTTGTCTTGATTTTGTGCTTCATCTGAGCTAGTCGTTTGCCGGGAAGGAGGAGAGAGCACGAGGCCTTGCTTTTGCAACACCAGAGTGAGCCTCTCTCCCCTAGGGTTCTGTCTTTAAGGCCCTGCTTTAGCAGCACCTTGAAACTTTTCCCTCCAGTCCTTTGAAATCTCATCTCCTTCAACCTGTGCGTCCTTCACTTATTGACTCCATTCTACCCTAAGGCATTGATCCCGAGACCTACAACGTTGAAGTAAGACTTTGATCCAAACACTCTCAAAACTTGAATTTAAAACCCTAACCTACTAACCCTAAGTTGTTGACATCACTCTTGGTTATTTCATCTCAATGCAACAACGTTTTACTTTATGAGCAATTGAATGGTTGTTGAAGGCATTAATTGAGTTAAGAAGTGATTTATTATATTGAATGTTGTATCATTCTAGTATTTATTGGTGAAGTGATATTACTGCTATTGCTATTTTGTAAACATTGACTTTGTGAACATTTACTTTTAAACTGCTCATATTGAATACAGGATAGTCTTTAATATATATGAAGTACTAATCATAGATTGCACGTATCAGTTTCCTTGTTGTATTGTCTCAAGCAGGTGCTTTTCTTTTGTTTGGTTATACCTTATTATTGGTTGTTTAGCCGAGACCATTTGATTGGCAGTGATCTGTGACAGGGGAATTTGTCCTTGTCCTTTTATCCTTTGCCCTTTCAAAACCCCAGGTCACCAGGGACGTCTCCCTTGGGCCTAACCTTCCTAAAGAGAAAGAACCTACCCATCGAGGTGACATTGGATGGGATAGGTTCTTGTTACGCCAGTTTGGCCTTCTACCTTATAGCCTTTACTCCCAGCTACAATCTGTGCAATAACAGGCCTCAAGACATAATCTCCTTAATTATCCCTAGGATAGGGGATAACAGTCCTCACCCCAAAGCCATGTCAATCCTCTCTGGAACCAAACCATCCACCAAACCCTAGCCAAGAAGATGACGTCAAAGTCTTGAGGGTGACGTCAAGGGCCTCCAAAGGCCACGTCCAGGGCTGAGAAAGCTGCAATGATATCTCCAAGTGATGTCAAAACACTTGCCACTACAACGTCCTCAATCCTATGTGCACAAAAACCCTAGGGTGCCCTACCCAACCTATGGGCTTCCAGCCCATATGTGTTGCATAATGACCAGAATTGCTCAAACCAAGCCCATCTATCCATCATCCAAGGTCCTGAGAATGTGAGAGCCATTGTCTAAGGGTGGTGAATCACTGGGTGACCCACTACTCTCCATCACACATGCCAAATTCCTACAATAAAGGCACAACGTCCTGGGTACAAGCTTAGGACGTCCCTCAAGAACCATGTCAGGGGCATTCAAAACAAGCCAAAGTATAAAACATGGTTCACCAAAGTTCATAAGAAACATTAGTCCTTAAAGCATAAAAAGTAAGTTGCAACTTAAGATATAAGTCGTGCAAGATAATTCACCTCAGTATCCCCTTCAAGCATCACACCGGCCTAGAACCCCATGTGAGTTCCCAAGTTTAAGTATGGGAGGGTCTTCATCCAACCCTATTAGGTGTGGCATCTAGACAAGAAATAAATAAACCAGGTAAAGGGATAGGTCCCGAGAGTGATAAGGGAAAGTAAAAACCCACCAAGAGTAAGTATGAAAGTGATATGGTTCAGGGCTTACTTCATGGCTTATGGTGTTAATCCATCTCTATGAGCACCTTGTGGAGGGTGTGCTTGCTCATATCTGCGTGCCACCTTTTTCCAAACCCCTTTTTGTCTTTTTCTAGTCCACGCTTTCATTTGTATTTGCAAATTTGCAGATCCCCTTTTATGGGGTTTCAAGCTTTAGCATTACTTTTTCAGGATCGGGGCGAGCACTGAATGAGTAGAGCTCAAGTTGGACTGGATTTTGGTGGTCCTGCTTTGCTATTTTCACTTTCGTTTCTAGCATGACTTTCTTATTCTTTTATAGCAATTGCAAAACAAACTCTGGGCCTTCAACCCCTCTTCTCATGAGAGAATAGACCATAGCCTAAGTTTAGTATAATATGAGGGGATCTAGGATGGAAAGTGTTAAGTATGGTTGGGAGCATAATGTTACCCTTGGGAGGGCTCCCCAGTATTACCCCTTTTCCCTGGGTGCTGACAATACGAGACTAGGGCATAGAAGATTACCACCAAGGTGAAACAAGGCAACTAACATAGTTTCCCAAACCAATGATCCATTATCCGACTTCCACCAAAGATCTTCATCCACATGCCTAAAGAATTAAGTGCAACACTTTGTATGAAATAAGACTAACATACCTCATGGTGACAATAGCTTACCATCTCCCATACTTTGGGTTGCTTGAATGTGATGAGCCTTGGTTGATCTATGATGGGAGGAAAATAGGGGGGTTGTTGGGCTACCATCTGTGGACATGTTGATCATCATCATCAAGGTGTAGATCATGTTCTCCATTGCGGGCCTCGAGACATGATCTCCTCCAGTTACCCCTAGGCATGGGGGTAACAATTACCATCTATCTCATGAAGATCACACAGATCTATGATCAACTTGCAGCAATTGGGGAGAAGGCGGGCAACGTAGAACTTGTAAATGTGGCATTGAATGGTTTCTCCAAGTCATGAGAACCATTTTTCAAGGGAGTCTGTGCTCAGGAGAAACTTCCTAACTGGGAGAGGCTTTGGGATGATTGCATCCAGGAAGAGACTCGAGAGGAGTCTAAATCCAACCTAGCCCTGGTCAATCAGGCCAAGAAGGGAAAAGGAAAGGGTTCCAAGGGTAACAATGAGGGAGCAACCTCACAGCTGGGGAAGAAGGACTTGAGTAAGATCAAGTGCTTCACGTGCCACAAGAGTGGTCATTATGCATCTCAGTGTCTAGAGAAGAAGGGTAAAAGTAAATCGCAGCAGGTAGCAGCATCAGGGAAAACTCAGTTGGATGAGTTTGCTATGAAATTTGAGGACTTCTCACTAGTCTCCTGCCTTTCCACCAACACACTCACCAGGAGTGTGTGGTATTTGGACAATGGTGCATTGCGCCACATGACAAAAGCATGGGAGATATTCAGCAGTCTAACAGAGAAGGACTCTGGGATCCATGTGGAGCTTGGTGACGATGCCAAGTATACAGTGAAGGGTGAGGGAATTATCTTGTTCCAACTTGATTCAAGTGGTTCGTTGGAAGCCCAGGATGTGTTATATGTACCAGGACTGAAGAAGAATTTACTCTCAGTCTTAGCTATGGACAGGGGTTTTGTCCTCATGTTCAAGAAAGGGAAAGTACTCATACGTCCAAAGAGAGCTAGCCCCAACACAACAGTGAGCATTGGGGCTAGAGAGGGCAATTTATATAGGTTATAGGGTAAGCCTATTCAGGCCTTGGTACATGACAGTGAAAACCTATGTAAGCTATGGCACCGGAGGATGGGACACCTGCACTATATGGCGTTGTTGATTCTGAGGGAGATTATCATTTGTCTTCCAAATTTAAGTGTTGAGCAACAAGGTGTGTGCACTTGTCAAGAATTCCAAGGCTGCTTTTCCGAGCAATGAGAGTAGGTCTAAGGGGATCTTGGATCTTATACATTCAGATGTGAGTGGATAGGACAGATGTCAATAACATCAGTGCAAGGACCACTATATTATGTGACATTCATTGATGAATTTTCCAGTAAAACCTAAATCTCCTTTATGAATACCAAGGATGAGGTCTTTAATGGGTTCTGGTAGTTCAAGACCCAAATGGAGAACTAGATAGGGAAGAGGAACAAGGTGTGGAGGTCAGGCAATGGGGGTGGGTACACTTCCAATGACTTCAAGGATTTTTGCAAGGAGGCAGGGATCCAGAGGGAGTTGACAGTCTCGTACAACCCTCAACAAAATGGGGTTGCAAAGAGAAAGAATTGGTCCATCATCAATTATGCCAAGGCTAGGATACATGACCAGGATCTGCTTATGTTTCTTTGAGCAGAGGTGTGTAACATGACAGTATATGTGCAAAACAGGAGTCCTCACGGGATATTGGGGGACAAGACTCCTGACGAAGCATTCATAGGAGTGAAGCCAAAGATAGGACATTTGAGGATCTTTGGTTGTCCTATATACATCCATGTGTCTGTGGAGAAGAGGATGAAGCTAGAGGCTTCAGGAGAGAAGGGCATATTTGTGGGATACAGTGAGACCTCAAAAGCTTACAGGATCTTCATACCAGAACAGAGGAAGAGAGTTGTGAGCAGAGATGTTAAGTTCGAGGAGAACTTGGCATCTAGGAAGCCTCATCAGTTACCACCAATGACAAAGGACAAGGAGTAGGAGGATCCGAAGGGAAAATAACATTCATATACTTTCAGTTCATGGAGTCAACCTTCAAGTAGGGAAGAGGAGTTAGCCCCTTCCAGCTCTATCAAGAGACCCAAGTGGTTTACGCAGACATTGAAGGATGCTCAGGTGCATGTTGAGGCTCCTAGGAGCACACTCAGGGAGTGCAGGCCTATTATCCCCATTTTGTGGATAACTAAAGAGATTATGTCTTGAGGCCCTCAGGTTGCAGATATGAAGTGCCAAGAGACTAGATGACCAGCAGTACCCTTTTGCACAGTTGGAGACCCCTCTCACCACCACAAATGGTCACAGATTTCTAGATGTCATCCACCACATCAGCTGGCTTCCGAAAGGTAGTGAGCCTTGCTCCATGAGGTACAAGTCAGTATTATGGTGAGCATCATTTCAATATTTAAGCCATTTGAGTATGTTGTATCTTAGATTGCTCTAGATTTCATGATATATGCTTGGACATTATGCCTTTTTCCCTGCTTCACCTTGGTGGTTGACATTGTGCCCTAGTAAGTGGTCTTCCTTGGGGATGGGTTTGCTACTACGAACTCCCTTGAAGAGCCATCGTACTATTCCCAACCATACTTACCACTTTCCATCATTATTTCCCCCCATTTCCTTATCTCTTGGGATTTTAGGGTGTATTGACCCAAGAAGGGGTTGTCCCTCATTCTATGGGAAGAAGGGGCTGAAGGCCCAGAGGAATTGATGTTGGGTAAAAGATAAAAGCCTTGTATGAACCTTCTAGATGCTTCGCCTAGGGATCACCCAAGAAAGCAGTGAAACGCTTATCTTTGAGTAAAGGGGGACCCACAATATGATAAAGAATGCTTAAAGGGTTAGTTGAATGATAGAAGGTCTCATCACGAGCCGACATATCACATCCATGAATATCTAGTGGTATGACATTAACATCATCTGGTCACCAAACCAGGGTAATGGCTCTCGGTTGCATGGCTAAGAGAAAGGGGGTATCATCACGAGCCAGCCTTCTCATTTCCACTAGGTGTTTGTGAGTGACATTGCCATTATCTGGACACCATGCCAGGGCAGTGACTTCAACCTTTCCTCAAAATTATGAAAGAATAAAAGAACGACAAATAATGGGCTTGGAAAAAGTGCATTGTGGACAAAGGTACCACACACCCTCTACAAAGGCACCCATGAATGAGACACTACAACCTCTTGTATGTCATGAGCCTTATGCCCATTGAGACTTGACCCCAACCACCTCACCCACTTTACATGGCTTAGAGAGGGATCTCTTAGGAAATCTCCTTGACTTAGGGAAAGATCTACCCAATAGGACACTTCATCAACCCTGCCATATTCAAACTTGACAAGTCGTATAATGTCTTTGAGCAGTTAATTGTTTGATATTGTGATCTTTGATGCACATTATTAGGTGGCTCATTTATTGATTGGATCCACTTATCATGATGTTATGACTTGAGATCCTTCGAGGGCGTGCTTATTTGTCTTTGCAGGACCTAGTTGGTGGACAATTTTGGAAGAACAAGCCTAGCTTGGGCTTCCATGGGGTTGGATGCCAAGGGTCCACATGCCGGATCACAGGGATGAAGTATTGGAGACCTAGAAGACGATGTGGAAGACTTAGCCCATCTCTCACATGCCAAACAATTTGCCCAGGATGGGAAAAACGTCTTCTTTTTTAGCTTGACGTCATATTTGAGGGCTAGGGTTTGGTGGTGGTGTTACCACTCATTGACACATGGACGTTTTGGGAAGGATGAGGCCTTGGCTATGAGGAGATTGCCTAGACAATTGACATGTGGCCTTTGGAGGCTTACCATTGCTTCTCCAACATCAACGTCTTGTTCCATGTGTCAAAATGCTCCCTAAAGGGGTGACGTCCATGTAATTTAGGGTTTTATTTGTGCAAAAGTGAAATTTTAAATGAATTGTTTAATATTACTTTGTTAAAGGGGGAAAGATTAGGGTTGTTGACCCCTAGTCTTGCGGTTCACCCCTAAATATGTGGACAAGTCACCTTGGTGACATTTTGTATAAATAAGAGATCATAAGATCTCATTATAACATAACTCTCCCTCTTGTGAGAAGACTTGATCTGAAATTTTCACTACACTTGGCATATTTGTCTCTTGTGCACTTGTTTATGGCTATTTTTGGTGAATGGTTGATGGAGGAGTGAGGCGCTAGCCTTGGATGAAAGGTTTCTAGCTTTTATGGTGGATTATCTTAGCATCTTCTTGATTTGGTATGGTTTTTACTCTTATGCTATCATTTACACCCCCACTCTAGTCTTCATCATTTATTGCTTGAAGTTTATTTATGTTGCAAGGGTTTGTTTGAGGAAGTAAGAGGATTTACACCCCTCATTTTCAAACCCTAACTAGAGATACTTGCCTTGGGGAGTAAGAGGGTTTATACCCCCAAGGAAGTAGCATCTCTAGTTCATTTACTTGACTCCATTAACCCAATATTTAAAGGCACTAGTATTTCTTTTATTGCATTGGAGATAAAAAAATATTTTCCCTGGGAAGAGAGATTTTTGCTACTTTCAAGTTTATCTTTTTGGAGAAGTGTCCTTGAGCCTTGAGCTCTCTTGCCTCATTGAGGCGTCCCTCTTCTCCCACTACTTTGATTGTTGTTGTAAACATTAACCTACAGCCATTAGGGCTGCATAACCCTAGCTGCTAAACTCCCTCTTATCTCACAAACTAACCCTAAGAATTCTCTCTAACTTCACTCACCTAGTCTACTAACTAGGGCACACTTTTTGGGCTAGTTCTTGGCACTTTTCTATGGTTGATTTTGCTGCTGCATGTCATTGAATGCTACAGCCATAAGGCTGATAATTTACTGCAGAAAATCATTTTTATAACAGCTTGCTTTATTCATTCTCAAATTGCTATATTCAAGCCCTAATTGATTGCCAAATTCATTGATAGTATTGTTGGTTGATCTTATGCTTTTACATGCTGATTTAGATACTTTATTTGCTGATACAAATTGTTATCTTCTGCTGTAAATTAGGGACAGCAAGCTTAACTTGCTTGATCCATACTAACATATAGCATTGCAAGTTGTCTTTCTTTGTGTCTCGGGCAGGTACAATCATCCGGAGAAGTGTTATATCTTTGAGGCAACATTTACTTGGTTTACAAGGCATCTCCTTTCACATCTCACTCCACTTATAGATTTGACTTCTAGGGGTTTCACTTCCATATCCATTCATCTACATCTCATTCCCCCTAGGGTCACTGGGATCGCCTCACTAGAGCGACCTAGTCACCCTTGAAGTGCGGGACCTACATCGATGTGACATTGGGTGTAGGATTTCCTAGTTGTAGCACTTGCTTTTGTGGTTGGGTCGGGCTTTTCCCAACCTACAACTTGTGCTATAACATTTTGGCGCCGTTGCCGAGGAAGATTTTGAATCTTCTTCGTACCTTAATGACACTTTGGTAAGCTATCCCAAAGCCTTTTCCCTTAGCTTGCCTGGCGACTCCACCCAAGGGACGTTCCTTTTCCACCTTCCTTGATGAGCTCATCTGGCGACTCCACCTTTCCATAAACCTTCATTTCCCAAACCTTTTCCTTCTAGGAGGTTCAAACCTTCTAAGGTTTACCAAAGAAGGCCTCCTCTCAAGTCTGTCGTTGTTAAAACCCTTTTCCATAATACCCTTCCTTTTGCTCCAATGGCTCACCCTTGGGCAAGGGACCTCCACAAAGCCCATGGCCAATATCCAAGGTTACCCTCATACAATGCCAAAAGAAGTCAACTGCTGAGGACCACATTTATGTCATGGGTCGGGACATGGACAATGCAGGTGTTGAACATGAAGATGTGGCCATGAAGTTATTTTCCTCATCATGGACTGAAGAAGCCCTTGATTGGTTCAAAGGACTCCCTGACAATCATCTCACGTCCTATGATGTTTTTTCCAACTTATTCAAGAGCAGATGGTCGAAAAAGGCAAATGGTGGGACACTTGGGGCTCAGTTTAATCAGATAAAGGAAAAGGAGAATGAAACAGTAAAGGAATTCATTACCAGATTTGACAGGTTGTACAATCAAATTCCAACAGATTATCGTCCTACAGCATCATCGGTTCGTCTCCTTTACATGAATGCTTTTGAAGGGCAGTTCTGATTCATTCTCAAAGATAAAAAGCCCACATCGTTGGCAAAAGCTAAAGAGTTCAGTATCGACATCGAAGAGAATCTCCTTGGTTCGAAAGTGTAACCTTTTCAGTACCCTTATGCCAAAGCAAAAGCAAAAACGAAGGTTTCCAACAATAGTGCTCCTAATCCGATTGCTCTCCTGACTCAGAAGATAGACCAAATGAACACTCAGTTTGTTCAAGTGCAGAATCATCTTATGAGTCGTATGACTACAGTGGAAAGAAATCAATCTTCTCCCAGACCACAATTTGCCAGACAGCGGAGAGATTCCATAGGTTGGAAACCAAGACCTCAACATGAGGCAAAGGCCCCAGATACTTTGAAACCTATTGGGACAATCAATGTAGAAGCTTGGTGCCTCCCGTGCCAAGAACCCCACAAGGAAGATGAGTGCCCCAAAACTTCGTTGATATGATTTGCAATTTCGAAGAGGAACAAGTTACCCAAGAGCAGATCAATGAAGCCAGAAAAAGAGGAGAAAGAGAGGGGAGACTCTGGGCCTTAAATAAATTGATAGATGATCAGAAGAAGGAATTAAGGAGGGAAATTATGACCTACACTAGAAGAAATAAAGCTCAAGCCCCTCCGTCACAGCCTGATACTCCTCTTCCATCGATAGAGAAGGTGGGTCCACCACCTCCACCATCAGTATGTGAGTTGCTTTCTAAGCCAACTCCTACAGATGATATTCAATTAAATATAGATATTGCAAGCATGTTTGGAAAACTGAATATGACGGTCCCAATGATAGAAATGTGCAAGATCCCTTCCGTGAAAAGGGAAGTTTTGAAAGTCTTACAGGTGCCAATCGAGAGGGAGGATCCTCCCATCATTTTGAACACTATGTATCTCGATCGGCCAAGGGACAAGAACCCTCCTTTCTATCTTTCATTAGGCATGAAAGGCATCTGCTTGAACAACTGCATGCTTGATTCAGGGGCCTCAGTAGATGTCATATCATTGAAGGTGATGAAACAACTTGGTTTGAAGACAACCCGACCTTATGGCAATGTGTGTGGTATCGATTCCAAAAAGGTCAAGGTTATCGGGGTTTGTGAGGACACTGAGGTCTTCCTGATTGATTTTCCACATATCAGCATTCTCGTGGACATAGTAGTGATCGACATTCTAGATGCTTGGGGGATGCTCTTATCCAGGAGATGGTCTACTGCTCTTAGGGGTTTCCTTAGCATGGATCTCACCCATGCACACATTCTCATGGGAGATGGCACTTTTTAGATACTATACAATCGAGAGAAAGTTGATAGACATGTGATGAATCTTGATGGTCCTGATTATGTCAGCGAATGCAATTATGATGTGCTCCCACAGACCATTGAGTATGATCCATCCAAGCTACCCTTTATGCAAGAGGACTCCATAGACACGCTTCTTCCATGGACAGATCAATACAAAGAGAAACTTGCAAAATACCATGGGAAGGAGCCAGGGTCTATCCAGACTTTGAAGAAAGAAGAAGAGAAACATGAAGAGACCGGCAAAGAGACAGTTGTTACAAACATAAAAATAATAATAATAAATATAATAATTGTAATAATAATTAATATCATTTAATTAAATCAAGAGGCACGTACCTCTGATGGGAAGGATAAAAATTTTGTTGTGGTTGACAGATTAACCAAGTATGCACATTCCCAGATTCCAAGATAGAGATTACCAAAAATTTAAAAAGGAATTACCAAAGTATGACGACAAAGACCATAGAGGAGTTGTTGTTTGGATAAACAAAATGGATGGAATTTTTGAATCAAAGCCCCCGCTAGGCGGACGAGAGAAGGTAATGACAGCCTCTAATAGTCTAGAAGGAGAAGCTTATGATTGGTACCTTTGGTGATCCAGAAAATGTGATGCCCGTTCCTTCCACTGGAAGAATTTTACAACAACCCTACTTAAAAGATTTCATGACGAAGAGGATGGCGATCTGTATAACAAGTTCGTGCATCTCAAACAGAAGGGAAACGTAAACGATTATACTCACGAATGGGAGGTTCTAGCAACAAGGCAATGTGGATTCACGGATGAGCAGCTCATCAAAATGTACATATGTGGCCTAAAAGATTACATTCGTAGTGAAATTAAACTATGGAATCCTAAAACAATTGAGGATGCAAGACATGCAGCAAGGCTAATAGAACAAAAAAACAAGTTCAATAAACCAGCATTCACAAGTCCAAAAAGGTTAAATAAATATCCAAATGATAGAACGAAGAAATACAATACAAACAAACCTAACAAGTATTTACCACCTCATTTGAGGGAAGGTCAAGCTAGTCATCAAGACTCAAACAAAAAATGGGAAAGAAAATGCTGATATTGTGAAGACAAATGGTCGCCTGGGCACAAATGCAACAATAAAAAATTACGTTCTTGTAAAGCAGAGAAAGAATCAAGCACATATGGTAGTGATTCGGATAACGAAAGTGAAGAGGAAGGTGAGGCCCCCAATACAGAAACCGATGAGGCCATGCCCAAGATATACTTGGTTGCAATAACAGGAATAGCACAACCGCAAATGTTAAAACTAAAAGGGCACATAAAATAAGAAAATGTCACCATTCTAGTCAATACAAGGAGCACCCATAATTTCGTAGATGTAAATGTTGCAAAGAATTTAAACCTATTTGTATATCCGGCCGCGGATATAAAAGTAATGGTGGCAGATGGAAAAAATATTGATGGCGTAGGAAAATGCCACAAGGTCAAGCTTCAAATAGCAGATTATGAATTGGAATCCGGATTCTACATCGTACCCTTGGGAGGAGTAAACGTCATCTTGGGAATTCAATGGTTACAAATGCTAGGGACATATTCTGCAAATCACCAAAAACAATTTATAAAATTCAAATGGGAAGGAAGACAATACAAATTATACGGATTCCAGCCGCCTCCCACCCAAATTATATCCTCACAACAAATGGAGAAACTAATTTGAAAAGGAGCACCAGCTTACGTGGCACACTGTCATCAGATGGAGTTATTGACAACAAAAATAGTCAAGTCTCAACATCCAGAGATTCAAACATTAATCCAAAAATACGACAAGGTATTCCAAGACTTACCTATGAAGTTGCCACCTAATAGAAACATAGAACATATAATCGAGGTTAAGCCAGATTCAGCACCAGTTAATATTGGACCTTATCGATATTCTCACCACCATAAGACGAAAATAGAAAGGCTAATTCAAGACCTATTGAAATGTGGGGTTATTAGGACAAGCAGGAGCCCATATGCAGCCCCAGTAGTACTGGTTCGGAAAAAAGATGGATCTTTCAGACTATGTATAAACTATCGAGGGTTAAATAAAATAACTATAAAAAACAAATTTCCTATACCCTTCATAGATGAGTTGCTAGACGAACTCCATGGAGCTAAATACTTCTCAAAATTGGATTTAAGATCAGGGTACTACCAGATTCGAGTAAGATTAGAAGATGTACAAAAAAACTGCTTTCCAAACACAAGAAGGTCATTGTGAGTTTAAAGTCATGTCATTCGGTCTAACCAATGCACCAGCTACATTCCAAGCAACTATGAATCAACTTTTTCGCCCCTACTTAAGGAAGTTTGTATTGGTCTTCTTTGATGATATTCTTATTTACAATAAAACTTGGAAGGAGCATATGAAGCATTTAGAACAGGTACTTTCTCTCTTAGAGAAAAATCAGTTCTATGCAAAACTATCAAAATGTTCCTTTGGTAAAGAAGAAGTAGAATACCTTGGTCATGTCATATCTCGAAAAGGAGTCAAGGTGGACCCTGAAAAAATCAAGGCAATCACAGAATGGCCCAAACCAAAGAACATATCAAAACTAAGGGGATTCCTTGGATTAACAGGTTATTATCGAAGATTTATCGAACTATGCTCATTTAACAACACCCTTGTCAAACTTATTAAAGAAAAATTCCTTCAAATGGGATAACAATGCACAAGAATGTTTTGAAACATTAAAAAGGGTTATGTCGTCTACACCTGTATTAGCAACACCAGATTTTACAAAACCCTTTGTAGTAGAATGTGATGCATCAGGGATTGGAATAGGAGCAATATTAATGCAAGATGGCCACCCAATAGCATTTGAAAGTTGAAATCTCAACAAAAAGGAAGAGTTAAAATCTACCTATACTAAGGAAATGTTAGCTATTATGCATGCATTAGCTAAATGGCGACAATATCTCTTAGGTGGAAAATTTTCGACACGTATTGATCACAATAATCTCCAATAATTACTAAGACAAAAAAACATTGTCCACAGAACAAGAAAAGTGGATGGAGAAACTTTCCACCTTTGATATAGAAATAAGACATAAAAAAGGGAAAGACAACATAGTTGTTGATGCACTATCACGAAAAGATGAGGAAGTAAATGCATATGCAACAACAGTAATCATTCTAGATTGGTTGGATGAGATTCAAGTTGAGTATGCCAAAGATGTTGAATCTAATTCCATAATCAACAATTTAGAACAAAACCCTAAATTTGAATGGAAAAATGACATTTTATGGTACAAGAACAAAATCTCCCTAATTCCATCCTCAAAATTTAAAATGAAAGTCTTAAGGGAGTCACACAGCTCCCCATCATCCGAACATGAGGGTTTTTTCAAAACCTACTATAATGCACGACAATCATTCTATTGGAAAGGAATGAATAAGGATATTCAAAGATTTGTTGTTGAATGTGTAATTTGTCAAAGGAATAAAAATGAAAGTGTTATGACTCTAGGATTACTTCATCCCCTACATATTCCTGAACAAACATGGGAAGAGATCTCAATGGATTTCATTGAAGGGCTACCCATGTCTAATGGGAAGGATAAAAATTTTGTTGTGGTTGATAGATTAACCAAATATGCACATTTCATGGCGGTAAGAAAAACCGACTCAACAAAACAAATTGCAAATGTTTTTTGCAAAAACATTTATAAGTTACATGGGTTTCCGAAGGTAATTGTCAGCGATAGGGATGCAAAATTTAAATGAAATTTTTGGAAAGAATTTTGCAAAAATACAGGAATATCTCTTAATATGAGCTCCGCCTATCATCCAAAAACAGATGAACAAACGGAAATCATAAATAAATGCTTAGAAATATACCTACGGTGCCTTGTGACAGATAAGCAAAATAAATGGTCTCAATGGTTACACTTAGTTGAATGGTGGTATAACTCTACATATCACACTTCGCTAAAATGACTCCTTTCCAAGCCTTATATGGTTATGAACCACCTAAATGGAAAGAGTTTTGCACTAATTAATACTAAGGTCCAAGCAGTAAGAAATAAGCTAGAGGAAGAACAAAAAATCATACAAATAGTAAAAGAGAGCCTAGCAATAGCTCGTAATCGAATGAAACAACTAGAGACCAACATAGGTCAGAAAGAGAATTTGAAGAAGGCGATTGGATGTTTGTATGACTTCAACACTACAAACAATTATCCCTTAAGCAACAAGGGAAGAACAAATTGGCCCCAAAATTCTATGGACCCTTTCAAATTAACAAAAAAATTAGCCAAGTAGCTTATAGATTGCAGTTGCCAGACAACTGTCGCATCCACAATGTCTTCCACGTTTCATGTCTCAAAAAAATGCTTGGGCAAGCTCAACCAATGCAAACAGAAATCCCTGAATTCGATGACGAAGGAAAAATTATTTTAGAACCAGAAGGTATTCTTGCCACGGAGGAAAAGGTGTTACGTTCCAGAACCATAAAGGAATATCTTATCAAATGGAAAAACCTTTCAGAAGAAGACTCATCATGGGAGTCCGAACGATTCCTCCGACAATACCCATCGCTACCCTTGCTTTGAGGACAAAGCAAAATCTTAAGAGGGTGGCAATGTTACAAACATAACAATAATAATAAATATAATAATTGTAATAATAATTAATATCATTTAATTAAATCAAGAGGCATGTACCTCCTCACCTCGTGACCAGTCAATGCTATATAGCAACCGTCACGAGGGTAGTGTAATCATCTTCATCTTTTATCATATTCAATCAATTATTAATATTCAAAAATATTCATTTTCTCAGTGAATAATAGTTTTCATGTTACAACAGTCCACACAGAGCCTCCATGCGATAACAATACACCCTGCATTGATTTCAATGAAGGGAGTCGTGTGCTCATGTGGGACAAAAGAAAGGGCAAGCCCAGTTACAACTGTTAAAATTAGGGCAGTAAAACAGAACAAAACTTTCTTTAAACTTTCAGTGAGAATAACAACTAAGTCTTATATTTAGAAACCAAAACTACACTGCTTGAACAGAAAAGACAAACATATGTGCTCAGATCTAAGCTAGTTTAGTTATTTAGCAAAATAGTAGATCTAGAATAAACATCAGTTCTAACTCTACAATGCTGATGTAAATCTTATACAGATCTAAACTCAAATAAACATAGATCTGATCATGAGTAATATAACAAACTTCAGAAACTAGGAATAAGAACCAAACTCAAAATAATGT
Organism: Picea sitchensis; assembly: GCA_010110895.2. Classification (NCBI taxonomy): domain Eukaryota; kingdom Viridiplantae; phylum Streptophyta; class Pinopsida; order Pinales; family Pinaceae; genus Picea; species Picea sitchensis. Next base: position 16,207 of record SNQJ01S0110418.1, read on the forward strand.
CAAGATCTGATAGAAGTAAACTGATCTAAACTATGTAAGTAGCTAAACAGTAGATCTCATAAATGAAAACTTCAGAAAGTAAACAACTTACAGATCTGACTGTAAGATCTTACCTCAAACCTTACCTCAAATTTCTGAAGGAGAGCAGCCACACCTAGGTAATGTAGATCACTGTAAATATGCTTAGAAAAATCCTAGCTCATAGATCTACCATGTAGGTTAGATCTCTTGCCAAGAGATGAATGAAATTTCTTGCCACAAGTAAGAAAGAGAACACATACAGAAAATTTTGTGTTTAAACCCTTATGCTCTCAGAAAAACTTCAAGCACCCAAACCCCAACAAGCAGGATTAGTTGTAGCCAACAACTAGAGGTCAGATCTGTGGAGAGAGGTCACTGTCCATGCCGAAAAGAGGCTAGAAGGGTCACGGTTCAGACAGATAACAAGACAAGGAGTCAAGGGCTGAACCACCAAAACCTCTGTTAATGT
>SNQJ01S0110419.1:9519-35966 GCA_010110895.2 Picea sitchensis
AGGTCTTTTACTTTCAGTCGTGTTTATACCCCATGAAGTATTTACACCCTAGAAGTATGTACACTCTTCCACGTGGGGGAGTGTAAGAGAAAGTTACAACAGGTTTGTTGTAGGTTGTATCCCTTCATATGTTGGATAATAATAAAGGAAGGACCTGGCAATTTCTCTGGTGGACGTATCCCACACTGGGTGAACCACATAAATCTGTGTCTCTATTGTATTGTGTATCTTCTTTGTTTTGTTTCCACATTTGTTTATTTTATTGATACACAGTCCTATTTTTCTAAAACAACCATCCCTCCCTCCCCAAACAAAGGGAATCTTGATGTAGATTCCAGTCCTAACTCCAACGACACCAGCCTCACCCCCACTTGCCAACACCACCAAGACGGTTGGGGGCATATGGAAGAAGAAAGATCCCACCGCTCCACTTCCTCCCCGAGTTCAACCTCCTTGCTCACTCTACGAGAGAGAGGGACACCCCATAGATAGATGTCCCTATGTCCCTGAGTTACACAATCTGATCCAACTCCCTCAAGTGACCACATCGATCATCACTTCACCAAGAACACCTAGTACTACCACAACTTCCCCGACTATAGGCAATAAAGCACTGTGAACCAAATTCGTGTGTTCCATCTATTAAGAGTATGGCCACTACACTCATCATTGCCCCGCCTTACCTCAGTTTCTACAGACACTAATGGCAGTATCCCAAATCTTTCAGCAGGACCCCTCTCCACCCATGTCATCGAGTACTCACTTGACTAGCATCCATTATGTCACGACCTCAGTCAACGAATGAATGAGGTGCCCTTTCTCTCTTTGTGAATCGATTGATCATTTCACATACCAATGTCCTAAGATCATTGAATATATGTGTCATCAAATGGACCTTATTCAAAATCCTCCAACTAGCCCACTTCCTATGATCCAAGTGATTCCCCCTATTCCTTCTCCAAATACTGTTCACATCACCTCTCCTGAACTTGAGTCACTTCCCATCCCTCCATGGTTCATGGATAGAATGTCTGAGGATTTTCCCTTAAATCCTCCCAATTCTCCGGTTCATTTCCCCCAGGAAATCTTACCCCTTACCACAGTTTTTAACCCACAATATTTGGACATTTGGTTTATGTCAAGCATGCCATTGCACCATAGTTGCGATACCCCTTCTACGTCTTCACCACCTGAAGACAATCACACGGTGACAGTCACCAATGTTACTTCCCTGGATCCCCTATATTCTCACATTTTCCACTATGACGAAGATATCCTAGAGGAACTAACCACACCCGATTGCCCATGGAATGCGCTCCATCACAGAGTGCTCTTTCTCTCACAAGAAGCCTTTCACCCTCCTATTCAAGCCTCCATATGTGCAATCAAAACCAAGGATTTTATTCCATCCAGGAATATAGACTGGTTCAACAACCCTATCCCTGCCCCCAATTCTTTTGAAGAAGGCAACATGGCCAACATTTCCCCCACTGTCAAAATTAATATTTCCATCAAACCTGGAATCGTAGAATAAATCACCATTGGTGTTGTATGCTCCCATGAGGAACTCACAGCTTACAAAGCTCTCTTTTAGTAAAACCAGGATATTTTTTCCTGGTCATACACAGAGATGCCCAACCCCGATCCTTCTATCGTCGAGCATCGCATTGACACATGGCCATATATCACCCCTGTACGTCAAAAGAAACACCCACTACACCCATCCAAAGGAGAGGCTATCAAAGACGAAATTCAAAACCTACGCACTGCAGGGTTCATATACTCCATCGCATACACGTCATGGGTCTCCAACCCCCTCCCTATCAACAAAAAATAGGGAACTACTCGCGTCTACACCGACTTTCACGATCTCAATCACTCTTGTCCCAAAGAAAAATTAGCAATGCCTTTCATGGACCAAATTATCGATGACTGTGCCAGCCATGAGGCCTTGTCCTTCTTGGATGAGTTCTCTAGCTACAATCCAATTCAGATTCATCCATCAGATCAGTATAATACCGCATTCACTACCCCATGGGGTACTTTTTCTTATTGTGTCGTGCCTTTCGGACTAAAAAATGCAGGTGCGACATTCCAACGGGCCATGAATTATGTTTTTTATGATCTCTCTCACATCATCCTCGCTTACTTGGATGACCTCACCGCTCGATCCAAGAAACGAACTCAACATCTAGATGACTTACGAGTCGTCTTTTATTGATGTTGACAATACATTATCCGCTTGAACCCCCTCAAGTGTGTATTCTATGTCACCGCTGGATGCCTCCTTGGGTTCATCGTCTCTGAGGACAACATCACTATGGACCCCCGCAAGGTCCAAGCTATCACAAAAATTCCACCACCTAGGAATTTGCACCAACTGCAAAGCCTACAAGGCAAAACTAAATTTTTACGATACATTGTCCCAGATTACGCGACTCGTGCAAACGGTTTCCTTCACTTACTGCATCATGATATCCCATTTCGATGGGATGAACATGGCCGAACCACTTTTAATGATTTAAAAGTGACGCTCTCCAATGCCCCTTTGATTAGTCCACCCGACTATGATCGCGACTACATCCTCTACTTATCGGCCTCAGCCATCTCAGTAGCAGGAGTTCTCATCCAAATAGGAGATGATGGATGCAAGCATGTTATTTACTACATTAGTAAAGATCTTTTAGGACCACCCCTTAAATACAATCATTAAGAGAAACTCTCCCTCGCAGTTGTCCTCGCAGTCCAAAAACTACATCATTATATCTTGCTTTGCACTACCAAATTCATGGCAGATTCCAACCCCATGCATTACTTTCTTAGTCGACGACAAATTAATGGTAAATTTTCCCAATAGATCATCATCCTTCAGAAATATGACCTAGATTTTGCAACTCCCAAAAGAAATAAATCACTCGTCCTCACCAAACTCATCACGACATTTCCTTCAGACGCTGCTAGTTCACCCATCAACACATATTTTCTTGATGAACTCCTCTTCTAGATCCCCTCAAATGACCCCTAGTATGGTGAACTTCACGTCTACCTTCAGACATAGAAGTTTGGATCACACCTCTCCTGAGATGATCGTCGGCACATTCGCCATCAGGCCCCTCGATATCTCCTTATCGGTGACATTTTATTTCGATGTGGGTTCGACATTTTATATCGATGTGGGGTCGACACCATACTCCGTCGATGTTTGACAATCGATGAAGCCGATATAGTCTTAAACGACTACCATAGCGACGACCACCTCTTAGGGATGTCCTCCTCCCAAAAAATCATTCGAGCAGGCTACTTCTGGCCCACATTGTTTCATGACTGCATCCACGCTGTGAAGCGATGTGACAAATACCAGCTTTATGCAAGCAAAGCACGAGCGCCACCCATTCTTCTAAATCCAGTCATCACTACTGGCCCCTTTTGCAAATGGGGTATCGACTTCATGACCTGCATCCCTCAATCTAGCAATGGACACAAGTACATCGTCGTGGAAGTAAATTACTTTACCAAATAGGTCGAAGCCATGCCTACCTTCAATAACACCGCCGATACCACAATGCTTTTTTTCTTCAATCACGTCATTACCCGCTTTGGATTCCCACTATAGTTAGTCTCTGAACACGGTAAACACTTTAAGAATGAGATCTTCATCAAACTCTCCTCAAGGTTAGGCTTCTCCCATGAGTTTTCCTCCCCATACTACCCTCAGTCCAATGGACAGGTCGAGGCTATTAACAAAGTCATCAAAACCATGTTGCAGCACACTATTAACAAACATAAGACCAATTGGCATCATATGTTGTTTTCAACACTATGGGCTTATCGCACGGTAGTTTAAACTGCAACTGGTTTTACCCCATTTCATCTCATCCATGGGGTCGAAGCCACTCTCCCCATTGAGTGCAAAATTCTGACATTATGCACCGCTATCGAGCTATTACCTGACACTGCTCCAATGGAGCAGCGCTTATTGAACGTACAGTCGTTAGATGAAGACCGTCGATATTCATTACAGAAAAATGAGGTAGCTAAAAAATCGTCGAAGGCCACCTTCGACCACCATGTCAACCTTCGCTCATTTAATGAAGGAGATCTCATCCTAGCCTACGATATCGCTCATGATACTCTCGGTCATGGGAAATTCGAGTCATTATGGCATGGACCCTACATCGTCCAACACTGCCTCACTAAAGGAGAATACATCCCGACCTCTCTAGAAGGCTACCTTCTCAAAGAACCCATCAACGGGTTGTACTTAAATAAATTTTATGCCTGAGCATAGTAATTCTACACTAGGCTTTTTCTTTTTTGTACACATTTGTAGAGTTTTTTAGTCTTCTTTTTTCCTCCATGCCTTATGTCCAATCTACCATTTGTGTTATTGATAGATGTCTCCTCCATTGGCTTACCACATCGGTTACGCTGATGGAGATAGCTGATGGACACAAAATCTCGCTTTGGTCACTTGGGCCCTCTATACCCCTTCACATGAATTGCTCCACTCCAGTGGCATATGTTTGGGCTCAACAACCAACAACCAAGAAGAATACACAATCTTCATTGGCCTCCTTGTCAAGGCTATTCACTGCCATATTTGTCACCTTAGCATCTTATTAGATTCCCAACTTGTCGTCCTATAGCTCAACAATGTGTACCATGTTCGTGATCCTTGCCTCTTCCACAAATACCTGCAAGTTAGACTCTTGTCTTGACATTTTGATTCAATAACATTTACACATATTCCACAACAATTTAATCAAATAGTAGATAACATGGATAACCTAGTATTAGATTGGCATTTATCACATCAAGACATCATCACATATGCATAAATCATCAAAAGTCTGTCACAACATATAGATTAGACATCATAAAAAGCATCACATATATCATAAACATGTATATCCATATATATATATATATATATAACGATCAATGTATCTTCAATGTTTACAAAAAATGGTACAAAATGTACATCGCCCATAGGCAAGTGAGCCCCCTCATCCCTATAGGTACAAAATAGGTTTCACTCTACCCTATACAAAATGGGCTCGTAGGCCTATATAAATGCCAAAAAAATACAACAGAGAACTCATGGTTCCTCTAGAGCACCACCACCAGGTCCTCTATCTGGAGGAGGTGCCCCACCAGCTGGGGGTCCTCTAGGTTTGGGGGAAAGTCACCCAATCATAGCTTCACCCGCCATAGCTTCTCTGTGGATCAGGGTCTGCAACTCTGTAGGGCCACTCACACACTCCTCCAGGACTCTCTTGTCCTAGATGTGGGACCACATACCCTCAGGCATGCCCTGTAGTACCACCTCCAACCGGTGGTGAAAATCCTCTAAATCCCTACCAACATCTCCCTAAGGCGTATGTGAGGGCCCTGCACCAGGGTTGTCAAATCTGTGTCTCCTTCTAGCTCTTGCATCATCGACTAGACTCACACCAGCCTCCGATGTCTCTCTCCCTCCCACGACTCTCCCCATGGCAGTCTCATGGGCCCCTAATGCCCTAACCCTCTAACAAACTCCACCTCTCGGCCTCGCGGCCCCACATCTGCACATAAAATAAACAAACGATAGCATCAACATCCATTCATACATAAAACATATGCTATACTATCAAAATCACAAAACATAAAGTACACCAACATACCTCTATGGTCCCAATCCTCTCCAATAGGTAAAACCATATCCAGATCCTGTCGGAATTCCATCCCACCATATGGGAACTACAGTATTATCTAGGGCATATGGTGCCACACACACGCCATATCAATCGTAAAATAATGGCCACCCTCCCCACCTCCATGTCATACCAAAATCGATGTCCACCACATCAGACATGGCTCCTGTGCATTAGTCGCTGACAACAACACTCTAGGGTGCAACATGAGAACCCTCTCAAAAAACCATGCCACCAAGATCAACCCTAAGGAAAACTCACCAGAGTTGGCGACCCGACACCAGTTAAGCTGCCCCATCATCTTGGCGTGCAATGTCAAGCCCTAGGTAAAACACTCTCCACCCAATACTCTCTGCATAATCCTCAGTTGACCACCACTGATCCGCTGAGTCTCTAAGGATCTGTAGATCCTCACAATCATCGTTGTGATACAACGATGCACCAATGCATCCATCATCCCAATCCGATCGACCGAACTTGACATAAATTCCAGCCTCGAACAGTACCTTTGCACCAAGTCTACCAAGTGGACATCCCCTGGCAACTGGGGATCAACAGGTAGGGCCCTCCCAAGAAATGGGAGCTCGATCAAAAAACATGCATCCTCCATCGTAAATAATGTCAGATGCTCCCCTCACATAATGAAGCACTACTGCTCAGTGCTCCACATAGAAATCAGATACTGTAGTAGGTACTCATGTGACCGTATCAGTGGGCAGTCGAAGAACTTTAACAACCCATAGGCTACCAAAGGTCCCCGAACGCCCGACTCATCTCTCACCTCCTCCCTGAGGCACTCCCAATCCCTCTCCCTCCACTGGACTGGAATCATGAACTGATCACCTACATTCACACAAACGACACTTGATCAACCATCACTATTCATAAATAAAAAACTTCAAAAAATACAAGTTTTTTCAAAACCCCCCAGCTTTGGCTCATGTGTGCGGCTGTCACCAACAACAGATGCGCACATATGTGCACCTTTTCTTCTCACAGTTGCACATCAGTACGCATTTGTCAAAGAAATAGATGCGCATATGTCACACTCAAAGGCACACATTCATGCACACATGTTTGCTACACAGTTGTGCACTGGTGCACAACTATCAGAGAAACATCTATGCACAGTGCGCATCTGTACTTTGAATAGACGCACATCAAATGCACACCTATTTTCCTCACCTACACGCCCCCATGCAAGGCTATCTTTAACACAACCACACACCTTAGCGCGGGTATCCTTCGATTGCCCGCGCATGTGGGGCCCCACACTAAAACAAACCCCTAGTATAGCCATCCATACGACCCTGCCGAGAAAAGAAACCCTAACTACTATGAAGGAGGATGAGACCACTAACTTGGATCTCGCAAATCCTATATCGATCGGCTCAAACTCCCATAATCTCCAAATCTCCTCTAAAATCCTCTCGTCAACTCACTATGGCAGTAGGTACAAATGAGGTGGCATTGTGGGCCCCACAACTATATATAGTCCCTTTTTCCAAACTTCCATGCTCAATTAAAGGAACTTAGAGCATCTATTTTCTGATCCATCTTCAGCCACGAGATCATGATCCTGCCACCTACACAGTCACATTCCCTTGGTCACCATCCATTCTCGGCCTCAGGGGAGCATTTTTCTCACATCACGCCCAAGTACTCATGCTCATGTTCAAAATTATCAAATAACTTTTATATGTTATTTATCTTCAAATATTGTTCATGTCGGGTATTTGGTTTTAATGTGTGCAGGTACTTGGTCATCACAAACCAGCGCAGCCCCTTCAGGTATATAATCGACACTGGCATGTAATCATTCCCTCTGAATATCAATTGCATCTCCCATTCACACCCTCCATCATTTGCCTGTAAGATCCTCACATCTGGCTCTCCAGTACTATTACCTCCATTGTATTTCGGTACTGTCACCTGGTAGCACTCTCCCCTACATGAGTTGTCCCATTCATAGTCCACTTTGACACTTTGACACTCATGCTGCTTTCACCCCCTAGAGATGGGAGTTCCAATAGTCTTACGCATGTTCGAGAATAATCCACATACTCCTTCTCCTCATTATGCTATATTTCCCAATGGACTCCCAGGATATCCCCTCATGGTTCTCGTTTGACTGTGCCTCCGTAGTATCATTAACCCTCCATTTCATCCACAATCAATTTTCCCATCTGTATATTTCCCTCCATTCATTTACCTCATACAGAAACCTACCCATGGGGCACCCACCCTTCACTAGTTATCCACACAACTTGCGCCCTCACAGGCCAAGCCTTCTTGCACTGGGGCACCCATTTTTGTATTTTCACACTTATCCCAAATTATTATTTTTTCATTTGGTAATTGTACAAAGCCTTTGTTTCTAGCATATACATATCTTTTTGTTGTCGCCTTTAATGACCATCTTTTTCTGGAAAAGAAACCCATGTCGCCCTTGGTTTGGGCATTTACTCTCTCCTAATCCTATCGACATCATTCATAAACCCTGAGTATCCCACAATCCATGTACCCCTGATCTCTAATTTTGTCTACTTTGTCATGACTCTGGCATAATTTAACCCACGTCTAGTCGTCCCCCTTACGGTAGATTCAATTTCATGGTTGTTTCCACTCATACTTCACATATATCCCCAACCAAGGGAAGTCTTGAGTCTCACCACATCTTGACTTCATCCATGTTCCTTATCAGTTCCTGATCTCAATCCAGTGGATTTCATGAAGCCCTTTTGCTTCTTGGAGTCACGTCTCCCTTTCTGTCGACATCAACATAGTTTCCAGAAGGGAAACAATATCTTGACTCTCATTACCTTTACAATGAGGAGCCTCAAATGGCACAAAGAGAACCATCATTACTCTCTATTGTCATTGACCCCCTTAACATTCGAATTCAACACAATCTCATGTTACGGTGGTTCTTACTTTGCGACTATTGCAGTTGTTTTATACTAGTTGACGACCTTTGAATTTGCTGGGCCATCAATGCCTACAAGTCATTGACACTTCTTACAGGTGTCATTGCCATTCGAATTGTCATTTTCCATTATCAAACCGCCCCGATAGGTGTTGCAGTTATCTACATCAACATATAGCTTCAGTTACTATTTTACATATTTGAGTTACATGACACGAGCATGGGGCATGCCCGCCTCATTTGTATACAAGATTTATTTTCATACCAAGAGAAAGGTTCAGTCCCACAGTTTCCCCTCTCCCTTCGATGGGTCACTCTTGCAATTCTTCTCATCACTCTTCCTTAGAATGGTACTCACAATAGAAGAAACATTGATGTATTTCGTCTATACGTATTCTCCTAACCTCACACATTAGGGGGCATCTGTAATCACTGAAATTTCGTTCGCAAATGGTCACACAAATCCATCATCTCCAAACACCTATTAGTTTACCTACAACCTCAAAAATCATTTCCAAAAGACACAAACTATACAACTGGTTATAAAATTAACATGTGTAGAAACACTACAAGAAGCGTGCGCACGTGCGTAGGCCAAAGAAGCCAAAAGAGCACACATGTGCCCGATGTGCGAATGTGTATGATAAAAGCCACACACTCCTTTGAATGATGCATTTATAATTCTTTTCGTCCCCTCACCCACTTGTGTTTTAGCTCCCAATTCAATTTGACCCTCAAATCTGAGCTGAATCTGCATGGGGGGCTAGTCAAGGACCCAAGGGTGCCCTAAAGGTCCCCTTGTTCACACTAAAGACCGGTTGGATAATGCCTCAAAGATTTTCTATAAAAATAGGCCATGGGTGCACTATGAATTCAAGAATCTCATTGTATTGTTATGTTGCCTCCATTCTCCTTCAAGAGACCTCTTTTCTTCAAGGAGCATACTAGCAACATCTCATTAAGCTATTCACCTCACCTCTTGAGGGAATAAGCTTGGATTTCTTCACCATTTCCTTTTCTAGTTTTCCATTTGTAAGAAGATATCTCACATAGGGGACTCAAAATCCCTCCCTTGGAGGAAGAGGGGATCCATAAGTACCCATTTCTCTTTGGTGTTTTCCCACTAATACAATTTATCCATTGGTGGCATGATTATTGGTCATATTGATTGATTTTTGGTTCAAGATTCCTCATGCATTTTAGTTTCATTTCTTTAGTTATTTATTTAATTGTTTCTAGCTTAGTTGTTTGTTTATTTCATGTGATTGAGTCATTTGATTCATACACTAACTTATGTCCTGTCTAGAAGACCCAACTGGACTTGCAAGTGTCCCTCTTTTTCTCATTCAAGTGGAGAAAAGGACACAACAATAGTCAGTTGTAGTTTTTCCAAGCTAGAGCTAATGTCTGAGGTAGGTTCAACATTCTGGACTATCTTAGGCTTAGCATCCATTCTGACTCTTGGGGCAGAGAAAGGCTCGACTTTAGATGATGATAGGTTGTTTTCAATCATTGTAGCTACCTCTTGGGCTTCTTGGATTTTTTTAGGGGCTTTGTCTCTTAGGAGATATCCCAACTGTCCTGTAAAGGATTTGGTATAAATAAAGATAAGGAACCTATCAGAAGGATGATGGCTCACTGAGATCTTCTGTACCAAATTTTCAAATTTATCATGGAATTATCTAACGATTTCATTCTCTTATTTTGTGAGGTTATTCAACCTTATCAATAGCATGTTGGGGTCTTCCTTGACACTCTATTGTTTGAGGAATATTTCCTCTAATCTATCCATGGTTTTAATACTAGCATCGAGGAGACCAATTGCATAAGCTATATGAGAACAATTGGAGAGAACAATTCCAATTCCATAAGCTATATCCTCAACATCATCACTAGTGGGATGACGTGAAAAGAAGGCCCAAAATTTACTCATATGATCCTTGGCACTGACTACATCATTACCAGTGAATTTAGGAAACCATTTCTCATACTTAGGGGGCATTTGGCTAGGGTATCCTGGTATGCTTGTCATGTCTAATGGTTTGAAGAGCTTGGATGACCATTTCTTATGGTTATTATCTTGGTTTGGATTAACAGTCTGAGTTCCTGCACTAGACATCATGTTCAAAGGAATATTGCCTCCAAATAATTATTTTTCTATAGGATAATTTCAAGGAGGTTTTCTTCTATAGGACTTGGGAGTGTTGGTATATCTCCCTCAATTTTGTGGAGTTGCTAGATAATTTTCTTGAATTTATCAAAGGGATGAGGGAATCACCCTTGGTGGAGTCGTCAAGTAAGATTTGTAAAGTAAATGCTTTTGAGGAAAGGTTTACTGAAAAGTGTCGTCTTTGAGGAGAATTGACTCAGTGTTCCCTGACAATGGTGCCAAAATGTTATCGTGCAAATTGTACTTGCCCCAAAGCCAAAGGCATGTGAACAATAAATTGGCGTAACTGGAGGTCGTCCTATCACTGTCACCTAAACAAGACACCTCTTTATCCTTAGGAGAAGTACCCCATGGGAGACATCCCTAGTGACCTGGGTGTTTGAGAAGGCTAAGGTAAGAGTATCAAGAAATCCCCAACCCTCTCATAGGTCACTATGATTAGAAAGTCCCAAAGGTTTTAATAAGATGAAGCAAAGTATTTTTAAGTTTACCTGCCCAGAACAAGACAACACGACAAATACTATTTTCAAGCACCAATTGATGTTAGTGCTTCATAAAACCATATAATTTGAATAAAAGAATAAGCTGATATAGAAGATGAAGCAATAGGAATATTTATAACAGAAATGTATATATAGTAATAAATTCACAATTATGCCTCAATAAAGCTTCAATAATGACAAAAAATGATAACCTAAACTTGGAAAAATGTTAGTATTTGTCAGAAGCAATGAAGGCAATGTAAAATCATCTCTAAAACTTGCTTTTAAAATGCTTTTGCTACTATTATAGATGGTTGTAGCAATCTTTTACAACAGCAACAAGATAGTTAGTAGGTTAGTTCAATATAAGGTTATAAAAGGTTAGTAACAATCTTAAAGTAGATGGTTTAAAGGTTGTTTTAGTCAATCAATCATTTGTAAGGTATGAACTAGTGCCTTTAGGGTAAATGGAGTCACTATTGCAGTGACGGTTATTTTAGGGAAACAAATGATAATTGGTGAGCTAAAGGAATAGGGAGGATGGTTGAGGTGTTAGTAACCTAAGGCCTCAATGATCCAAAACCCTAGAATGAAAAGTTGCTAGGAAGTAGGTAACCCTTGGCCCTAGCAATTTTCCTTCTTCTTTAGGTCAAGCTTGAAATAAAAGTATGAAATCTTAATGAAGCAATAGTACTACAGTGATACTAAGGTAGGGCTCAAGTATATCCTTCAAGGGAGGTGTCTTCTAGCAAATCAAGTAGGTGAAAAGTTTGTTAAGAAAAGGACAATAACATGTAATTTTCTCCTAGGGTTTCACACTAGCAATTTCATAATCTTATAAATGAAAAATTAAATACACCATAACAATTAAAAATAAAGAAGGATTGCAAATTTCTACTTACTTCACCAAGAATAATCTAGTCACAAACCCTAGTGGAATAATTTCCACCATGAAAATGCAAAAATACACCAAGATAAGCTCCCTCCAAGAGTTGCGCACCACTTAGTTCAGCCAATAAGCCTTGAAAGAGGCCGAATTTTAGACCTCACGCTTGTGTGAGTGAAAGATGATGAAAAATATAAGAGAATTTTCTCTTATTTATACAATACAAGTGACCTTTAATTAAATTTTAGGTCAAAAAAGGTCGACATGGCTAGTTTACATCGAAAATCAAGTTTTACATAAACTTGACAATAAAAACTCTAATTTTATATTTTTATGGTGACGTGATGCCCCTCCTAGGGTGACGTTGGGGCCCCTCTAAAAATGATATGCCTCCAAAGTGAAACGTTGGGCCTCAAAACCCTTCAGAAACTGCCACACGTGCCAACCAAGCTGTCCTCATTCCTAAAACCCCAACTTCATGATGTCAAGGCTCAAAATGATGACATCAGGGGCCTTCAAGGGCCAATGTCATGGAGGGCAGGAAAGACCCCCCTAGGTCCAGGCCTACCAACGTGCCTCTGCTAGAACGTCCTCCCTTTTCTCTGGTGCAAGCCTCTGGTATCCCTCTGCCCCTGGCTGGGGTATCAACATCCATCTAGTGGGAATTTAGCCCTATGGAGGTCTGAGCTAATCATCTCCCCATATGTACCTGTCCATCAGGCAAGGTACTGCAGAAAAAAAAAGTACGCCCTCCATGGGCTCATAAGTCACAGGGATCATAGAAATTTTAATCACATCTAATAATCAAGTTACCCAAACATATGCATCAAACGACCCTTTACCTAGAAAAATGCTCAAATATGTTATGTTATTTAATAAGACAGGTTTGGAGAGGGTCTCAGGATGTCTTATTGGGTGAATCCTCCTTAGGTGTGGGGTGTTTCCAAGTGAAGACCAATCTAGGTCATGTAAATGCATGAGATGGTGTAGGGGATGTTTGGGAAACGGGTGCAGTGATGATAGGGAAATGTAGGTCTTACCTATAGGTGCCTTTGTAGAGGGTGAACTGCACCTTGTCATGGATGCAATTGTTTCCTAGCCCATTCAATGCCTTTTTTCTCTTTTTCTTATTGTTTTTTATTTCAAGAGAATATATGGAGGACACTTCCATGGCGTGGTGACCAGTGGTGACAGTGTTAACCACAAGCGTTTCACGGAGATGAGAAGGTTGTCTCGTGATGAGACCCCCTTTCTCTTGGCTATGCAACCAAGTGCCACTACCCTAGCGTGGTGACTAGATGAATGATAGTGTCATACCTCTACATGCACATGGACCTAATAGGTTGGCTCATGATGATACCCCCTATCCACCAGCTAGGTCTTGATTTATTTTATTTTATGGGTCCCCCCCTTTTTCTTGCTGAGAAGCCTTTTATTACTTTCTAGGGGATCCTTGGGTGAAGTATCTCAAGGTTTGATCTTGGATTTTAAATTTTTCCAGCTACTTTTACCCTTTGGGCCTTTAGCCCCTTCTTCCCACAAGGCAAGGTACAACCCTTACTATCTTGGAAAACCCAATGCCCGAACCAATGTAGGGGATAGATGAGAGGGAAAATGATGAAAAGTGATATGTATGGAAGTAGTGGACGATGAAATTTCATTGACCCACCCAGTGGAAACTCATCCCTAAGGGAACCAACTTACTAGGGCACTCTATCACCCCCCCCCCAGGTATGGACAAGTTAAAAGGCATAATTTCCAAGCAAACGTCATGAAACAAAAGGGAATTCAATGAACATATTCAAATGTTTTGAGAATCAGAGTGACACATACCATGATACCCAGACATAGTATCTCATGGAGCAAGACCTACTTCTACTTCAGAACCAGGCCGATGGGATGGATGCTGCTACTGCTGATAGATGAGAGGTGCTGAACAAAAAGATGGGCCCTCCAGGGCCAAGCTAGTGTCAATATGGCTCTCGATACTCCATGTCTAGGACATGTGGGCCTTGAGACATGATATCCTTAGTTATCCCTAGGATAGGAGATAACATGCATTCATTTGATCTTCAGTCAGTCACCATATGCCCACTTATTGACCTCTTGTTGGTTGACCTCTTCGACTTGCTGGAGATTCCTTACCATATTGAACCACCGCGACCTTCGAATTCGACTTTACCTGGTCGAATAACCTCTACCTTTGACTTGTTTTGAATCTACCTCGACCCTCGATCTTTTGTCAATCCAACTCAACTTCAATCGTCATTTGATCCACCTTTACTATACTTTCATTACAAATAATATAACAACCCATCCACTTGTTGTCTTCTTTGTTGAAGTGAAGAGATTCCTAAACTTTCATTCATAGACCTAGGGAAGAAATGCCCATTGCCTCTTTGCACCAAGAGAACTTCACAACACTCACAGACTTGGTGAACGAGTCTGCTATGTTTTCCAACATGTCTATTTTCTCCAGTAGCACCTTGTTACTTTCCACCATATCTCTTATGAAATGGTATTGTACATCAATGTGCTTAGTCTTCAAATGATAATCATGGTTCTTTTCCATAAGCATTGCACTTTGACTGTCGCAACTTACCTTCATAGCTCTCTGCTAAAACATGATTCCTGAACACAGCCTTTAAAACCATACTTCTTATTTGCTTCCATGAGTAGTCGCGATGTATTCAACTTTTGTTGTTGACAAGGCTATGATTGTCTGTCGCTTTCTCATCCATTTTATTTCTCCATCGAACATGTTGAAGACATATCTGCTAGTTGACCTTCGTTATCCAGATCTCCAGCCCAGTCGGTGTTGAAAAATCCATGTACATTTAATTTACCATTATCACCTCTAAGTCTTCCTTGGTAGAATATAGAATAGTCCTTCATGCCACACAAATACCTGAATGCTCTCTTGACAATTGTCCATTTCTCCTTTCTAGGTGTCGACATGTACCTGCTCAACACTCTCATTACATGGGCAATGTCTGGTTGAGTGCAGACCATTGCATACATTAGACTACCAAAAAAAATTGCATAGGGAACATGTGCCATGTCCTCTATTTCTTCCTGTCTTTGGACACTGTTCAACAGTTAGACTTTCTCCCACAAGAATTGGCACCTTCACCGGTTTGTAATCCTGCATGTTGAAACGTTTCAAAATTGTTTCAATATACTTCATCTAATTCAAATAGATCTTTCTATCGGTTCGATCTCTCTTAATCTCCATTCCAAGAATGAAGTTAGTTGCACTAAGATCCTTCATGTCAAACTTGGAGGATAACTGTTTCTTCACCTCCTTTATTTCTTCCTTGTTGTTTCCAATCAACAACATGTCATCGACATACAAAGCTACATATATGAAACACCCATCTTTTTCCTTGGAATATATGCAGTGATCAACTTTTCTTCTCACAAATCCCAAACTAAGCATGTATGTGTCGAACTTATGGTACCACATCCATGGATATTGCTTTATACCATAAAGGGATCTTTTCAGTTTGCACACCAACTCTTTCTTTCCCTTTACTACAAATCCTTTAGGTTGTTTCATGTAGATTTCTTCTTCCAAGTCCCCATGTAGGAACATTGTCTTCACATCCATCTGTTCTATTTATAGATAAAATGTTGTAGTCAAAGACATTAGTACTCTAATGGAAGTTAATTTTGTAATAGGGGAAAAAAATCTCACCGAAGTCGACTCCCTCGACTTCGGAATAACCTTTCGCTATCAGTCGAGATTTGAACTTCTCGACTTGACTTGTGACATTCATCTTCTTCTTAAATACCCATTTTCTACCAATGAGCTTTCTTCCACTAGGTAACTTGACTAAATCCCATGTATCATTATTGTGCAAGTATTTGATCTCTTCAACTATGGTGTATTTCCAGAGTTTACCCTTTGCTGAGTCGACTTCCTCACTGGCCGACTCGGGCTCATTGTCGATGATATTTAACACAAATGTGAAATGAAAGTCAGGAGGACTATACCTTTTGACTGGTTTTATTACTCTTTTGACCTCCTTACCACCGTAGTCTATTGTTCCACCTCTTCCTCTGATTCAGTCGACTCATCTGAATCATCTTCTTCCCTCCTCACTTCAATCTGCACTGTCTCAGGATTATTCTCAGTTTGAACAATTTCCTTAGGCTCAGACTTACTTCCAACTTATTTGAAGACCACATCTCGATTGTACATTGTTATCCTTCATGCAGGATCCCAAATATTATATCCTTTCACTCCTTCTTTATATCCAATGGAAATATATTTGACTTCCTTCTTGTCCATCTTTCTCCTCTTTATATTGGAAACATGCACAAATGCATCACAACCAAACACTTTGAAATGTGTAACCAAAGGATTCTTACTCGATCATACCTCATGTGGAGTTGTGTCGACTAGTGCCAACGAAGGATACATATTCACCAGATATCTTACAGTGTCGACTGCCTTCGCCCATAATTCTTGTGCGAGCCCAACACCACTAAGAATGCTCCTTGCCTTATCCATCAACATTCTATTCATTCTCTTGACAAATTCATTTTACTGTGGAGTATATGGTGTGGTATTTTTGCATGCTATGCCACACTACTTGCATAACTGATCAAATTATTTTCCAAAGAATTCACCACCATTGTCAATTCTCAACAGCTTAATCTTATTATCTGTTTGGATTTCTACAAGAGTTTTAAACTCTTTAAATTTCTCAAAAACCTCTTATTTATTCCTCAGGAAATATATCCATGTCTTCCTAAAAAAATAATCTATGAAGGATACATAATACAAAAATCCACCAAGTGAAGGAACTGAAACCAGGCCAAACACATCAGTATGCACCAATTCTAGTTTTCCCTTGTCACTCCAAATGGAAACCTCACCCAGCTTTTTTTTCCATATATGAAATGTTCACAAAAGTCAACTTATAAACCACATTCAGGAAAACCTTCGACCATACCTTTGTTATGCATGGCTCAAAGTTCTTTTTCTCCAATGTCTCCCATCTTCTCGTGCCACAACATGGTCATATAAATTTTATCATGTCTTATCGAGTGGGCTTGTATCGAATCAACCTAAGTTGGGTCGAGTTGAGTCGAAGTTGAGTCAGTTTCAGGAGCAATGATATTTTTTCATTCAATCAAGTCAACATTACCTAACAACTTTTATAGGTTTTCCATCCGAACTCCTTTCATTAAGACCATCGCACCTCTGAACATCTTGCACAAATCCTTCTGAAACAGAGTGTGCGAGTCTCCAGCATAACTCATCTTACTGACAGATATCAGGTTTATTTCCAAACCCGGAATGCGTAGCACACCTGGAAGGGTTATTTTCCTTCCATCCTGCAGTATCATTTGAACTCTTCCTCATACAAAAATTTTGGTTGTCGAGTCATCCCCCAAGAACACATCACCTCCATCATATAGTTTATACTTGCAGAACCATTATATATGTGGTTTCATATCATAGGATGCTCCTAAGTTGATCAACCAAACATCTTGATCTGACTGTGTGCGGGTAGACGCAAGGTACACATCATCTCCCTTATTTGGGGTCATCTTTCTCTCAGTCGACCTCTTCTCGTCGGATCTTGTACTGACTTCCATCGCGCTTGACTTACATTCATTTTTATAATGCCCAATTTTATTTCATTTCCAACATCTTTTTGTCGAATGAACTGAGGATTTAGATCTACCCTTTGACTTATAATTTCTACCAAATAATTTGCCTTTATCTCTTTCAACTGGTCAACCTCTCACCACTAAAGCATCTTTGGTCCATCCTTCCATGTTCTTTCTTCTCATTTCTTTTGAAAACAAAAAAACAACCACATCTTCTAGCACTAGGCTGGTTGTATTACTCCCTATAACCATGACTAATCTATCCCATGAGTCTGGAAAATAACATAATAGGATAATACACTTCTCCTCCTCAGTGATTTTAATATCCACTGACAATAACTAGATTAAAATGGTATTAAACGCATTTAAATGCTCAGTCATCGAACTACCATCACTCATTCTCAAAATATACAATTTCTTTTTGAGAAACAACTTATTTACCAGAGATTTCGACTAGTATAAGATTCCTAGGTTATCCCACAGTTTTTTGGTCGAATATTCACCTGAGACATTCGACAATATTGAATCTGCAAGACAAAGATGAAAATCATACTTCTTTCTCTTCTTTTGAGTTTCTCCCATTCTTCCATTGACATGCCTTTCAGTTGGGTACTTGGACAAAACGTTGTCCATCGTTCTCGATCTACAAGAAGATATTCCATTTTAAGCTTCCAAATCTCAAAATTTTGTCCATTGAAGTTTTCTATCTCTATTCTTGAACTGCTCACCATTCTTTACCACAATCTTTAACACAATTTATGACTTACAACTCTTACTGTACCTAGGGTTTAGCTCTCAGATTAAATATTGGTAAATCAAGATCTGATACACACGTCAAAGCATAACATAGCTCTGATACCACTTGTTAGGAAATGAGATACACTTCCACAATAAGCCTAGTAGAAGAGAAGAAGAATTTAATCAAGAACATAAATGACAAATCAATCACACAGTACATAAATATTTTACCCTAGAAACCCAAACCGGGAAAACCATCATTCATTGAACATTCTTCTCTCGTGTTGTCTTATTCAATCTGAATAAAAGGTTACATGTCTAAACTTGGTCCACACATAAGACACAATCAACATCATACCTTCTTTCCTGTGAAAGAACAACCCTATAGCCAATCTGGCTTACATCTGCATGACCAACAACCTACATCTAATTATTTCTCTAAAGACTGGCTATCCTATGATTCATTGATTATATTTTAGGGCCTTACAACACGCCTCTTTATAGCATTTAAAACAGGAAAACCCCTAAATAATTTGTTCCCAAAAAAGGTTATATATCCATGAATATCATTGGCTATAAATCCCTCGAATCTCAAGATTCTATTACAGTCGACTCCAAGTCATATTACTAGTTGACTACAAGTCGGCCTTCATTCGATATTTAGTCGATCGTCTTATGCTCGCCTATCGACCTCTTGTTGGTTGATCTCTTCAACTTGCTGTCGATTTCTTTACCATGTCGAACTGCCTCAACCTTCGACTTCGACTTTACCTAGTCGACTACTGTAACACCCATGTTTCCCCTAGCTTGTAATTAATAATTAATTATGATTACCATGCTATGGCATGGGGAAAATGTAAATGTATTATTGTTTATATTTCCAATGAATGACTGTAACCGTTCAAAGTTTATCTAGGTCATTTGTAGTATAGGGACACGTTATCCTCAGATCAACAGTTATCTGGAAGCTCGGTTCTCCGACGAAATAGAAATACAATCACAAGAGCGTGAAAGTTTCATGAAGCTCCAAAGGTTGGAGAAAATCCTAGCCATTGGTGTCAGGTGCACGTGGCAACAAATCGAGTGTGGTTCGGAGTTCGACACTCCGGAATATCTGATGAGTTTTTTGCTTTGGTTCGAGAGCTCCCGAAGGCCCAAAGACTGGATTAGATCTTGACCACCCATTGTAGAATGCATGTGGACCATTGATCAGAGTTCTCAGTGTGTTCGAAGTTTGGAACTCCGGAAGGAAGTGTGGTTCAAGGTGAGGAAACCTCTGAACGTCGAAGTTACGAAGTGGTGTGAATCGTCAATTTGAGAATACATCAGGATACCTACTTTCCATTGGATCCAAACTGTAGTCGGCACTTCGACGAAGTCTTACTTTGGGAGGATGACGATGTCATGACATTAAACCACCTGAATGTCGGAGTTACAAATAAACACTAACCGTAGAGATTGAGACCCTTCGGGATCTCTCCTGATCGTTAGATCTAAACCATGGTCAGCCCGACATTGACCACTCTAGGAGAAAGGAGGAAGTCACACCACGAAATCCCAAAACGCTGAAGTTATGAAGTAACGGAGGCTGTCAAACCAGGGGTTACGTGGACATACCTTGAACTTAGAATAAAAGGGCTTGGAAGGTTATCAGTCCAGGGTGATGTAGCACAATGACGTTACCCAAGGTGACATGGACCCCTATTTGACGTGCCACGTGTCACCTATATTTGTACATTCCACAGACCCAATAGACCTATTAACACGTGACACATGTCACCCACTGAAGGAGCCACGTGGAGAGATTTCGGGTTCCTTCGAAACTTCGGGAGTTTAGAACTCTGGGAGACTTGGGATGTTAGAATGTGTGCTCCCAAAAGGGTCAAAGGCCAGAGCTACATGGTAGCACCTCAGGAGTTCAGGATTTCGTGACTCCGGAGGATTTGCGCATAGAAAGGAAAAGGGGCGTTCAACACCGAAGTGTCGAACGCTGAACTCCCCTGCAACTTATGTGTATAATAAAGATCAAATATCGTTGTTGGATTGGATGGTGGATGGAGTTCCAGTGTGTATGTAGGATCTTAAGGATGGTATGAATGAGATGGATCCACATGGAGGCCACGTGGCCCTCAACTAATAGCACTCAAAGAACTTTCGAAGGCCATAACTTGCAATCCAAAGCTTAGATTTGAGCCTGGTAGCAGTCGTTAGAATGATATAGATGAGTAGAAGAGGATGTAGAACTCAAGTAGAGGATTTGAGATGTTAAGGAAAGTGAAATTTAGATGCCACAGTCCTTAAAAATGTACTTAAGGGGTTGGGTGTGTTACAAATTGGTATCATAACATGGAAACAACACTTGGCCTATTTGGGCTCATGCACAAGTCACATAAAAATATTATTAGAAAACTTTAAGGGAGAGGGCATACTACCCTACCCTATCTAGCATAGCATGATTCAGACACAGGCCTGGATGGGTGGGAGAACAGTCAAAAGACTAGTTTACCAAGGATAACATGATCCTGCTGAGAGTATCATTATTGTACGAAAATTATATCCATAAGTCCATTAAGGAGGATGATGTAGATTTAAAATTCAGTTGGGATTTTACCCAACGAGATTGAATCATGCTATTTTGTAGTGGAGGAAGCCTTTCATTTATTTTGGGAAATGATAGCCAATCCTACAAGAGTGGGATTATGCTGATGGACACTAATAGCAAGACTTGGATGTGAATGGATTGAAAGGATTCGTAGCAGTAATAATTACTACTTTAATGAAGGATTAAACCTTGTATATGTGTATGATCCCTCATGATCAAAGGATTAATGGAAGTGGTAAGGTCAATTTAATTGACTTATAATGAATGAAAATTGTTGTTGGAATAACCCAGTAAGCTATTAAAAAGGAACCCTATAGATTGAGAAGAACCTTCATGAAGGTAGAAGCGAAGTGAAAAGAGCAAGTTCAAAAGATCATGGTTGTGTTAATGGAGTGTATATCCATATTAAATCAAGGGCATGTGATGCAAGAGCATCGTTCCATCTTAGTACGTGTTAACTAATTAAAACATGTGGTGCGCATTCAAGGAAGGAGAGGCGTCGCCCTCTCATTTTTGCCTGGAGAATCCACGGTGTGATCCATGCATTAATTGAAGACAAGCTGGAGGAGCCAGATCATGCTCTCGCACAAGCTGGAGAAAATGTCGCCATTAATAGGCTGACGACGAAATGGATCTGCGTCCGATTTGGAGGAGAATTTCCATAATTGTAATTTGGACTTTTGATAAGCATTAGGTGTGGTTAATTGACGTCATTAGTTAGCTTGCGAGGGAAGCTCATTTGAGACCCTCTTGTATAAATATTTGTATTGTAATCCAAGTAGAAGGTTGGGTAGACGCTGGGTAGACGTTGGGTAGATAGGTTGGAGGTTGATGAGAGTCGAGACTCAGTTGCAACTTGGACTCCACCATTGTAATTTGGCATTCCACCATTAATAGAAAATGATGGTTTTTCCTATTTTATCTTTCTGTTCAATGAGTGTTGTGTTATGAATGTCATTTACATGCATTTGAGTTGTGGATGAATGTTAGAAATCATCTGCAGGGATAGAGATACAATTTTCTATTCGAGAGTGTGTTGAATTAATTCTGGTTCTCTAGGCTAAGTGAAAGGAGTGTGTGATAGAGAGAGGAAAATCTATAAGCCAACATAAGGAGTGTGTGTCTGAACTCAGTGGAGTCAGAAGAGAAACTTCCAGGAGGGCACACCTGATTTATTCACTGACTCAGGGAGAAATTTAAAGGTGGTTAAGTCCCTTGAAAATAAAGACTATGTGGGGAGAAGCATGGTCCAAAGTTACTGAACACTCTGAAACACTCTGCCAGGATGGAATCAAGCTTGCATGAGCATACCTAGGAACTACACGGCTGAAGGTGTAGAGGAGTCCTAGAATTGCTGAACATTCTAGTGAAGGGAAGGTTTGCAAGAAGTACATCAAAAAAGGAAAGAAGATGCCTTAAACCTTTCCATAAGGTCGAGGGAGAAGTCATCGAAGAACTGAGCCAATCACAAGGAGTGCACCTAAGGTATTGGGAATTCACCTTATAATATCAGAAGGAAGGGTGAAAAGTTTCCAAGAGGGCACGAGAAGTGTTGATATTATGGTAGTTGCGGGAGGTATTTACCTCCACATATTAACCTAACGAGAATAGAATATTCTGGGAAGCAAGAAGAAACCCTAATTGATTGGTTAATAACCCTAGAAAACAAGTCGGCTCAAGGGAATAAATTGTATTAGGTTATTAGCCTCCAAGAGAAGAAGTCAGCTAAAGGAAATAATATATACTAAAGAATTAGTACCCAGAATGAGAAGTCAGCCCTGGCAGTTTTCCAAATTTAGTATAAATACAGGAGGTTAGTCTTCATTCTAGCAGGCATTCTCAGAACTACATAAGCATCACTTGTGCATACTGCAGTTGGCCAGTTTGTGCACAAGTTTGGAGGAGAGTTGTCATTGCAGCTGTTGCAGCTAGAAGATTTCGGTTTTGGCTTGGACTATCTCTTGGTTATGGTTTGGACTCTCTGATCAGCTCTTTCTTGGTGCGCTATCATTGGAGAAAGGTGCACCACCCTTTGTTTGGCTATCTAGAATAGGTTTTTCTTCTGAAATGGTTCTCTGTCAAGGTTAAGGTGCTCAGAGGGTGGCTTCGGCCTATGGTTGGGTGACAATAGTGATATTGACTATGGTAAAACAAGCACATTCTAATAGGTTATGGGCCCACACCTCCGTCATTCAATCTAACCACTAGAAGGGAGCATATCCATAAGGATATTCAGCTCGTTGAAGAATTGTCACTAGGGTTTCTAGCAGGAGTAGTCACCAAAGCACTACTGCTAGGGTTACTAGCAGGTGCAGTTGTAGAAACCCTAATCCTCTTGAGGCACCTTAAGTGAAGGGATTGACCTAATTTCTGGATATACTAGTGCACCTCATCCTAGCTCATCTCTTAGTACTCTCAGCAAGATAAGATGTCAAGTTTGAGTTTTTGGTCAAATATAGGGTTGACCAAGTCAAAGCAGTCATGACTTACTCTACGAAGTCAAAAAACAAGTTATATGGGGCTTATAACTTCAGAGCATGGAAGACAAGGATTGACCTCATCCTTGCCAAGAATAAAGTGTTGTATATCATGAAAGGAAAGATCGTGGAACCAGAGTTTGAAGAAGGAAAAGAGAAGGAATCGCAGAACGTTGCAATTATGGAGAATTTCAAAGATAATGACATCAATGCCATAAGTATCATAGTGGATTCTATAAAAGACCACTTGATACCCTGCATCTCCCATCTTTATTCATCTAAGAATATGTACGATTCCCTAACAAACCTCTTCTCAGTCAGAAACATTGGACAAGTAATGAGTCTGAAAAATGAGTTCTGTGAAATGAAGATGAATGATGATGACAACATAACATCATACTTTGTGAGGATATCTCAATTAAGAGATAAACTACAAGCTATTGAAGAAATCATCTTAGAGAAGCAACTGGTAAATATAGTACTCAATGGTCTTCCCAAGACATGGGATGCATTTGCCACAAGCATGAACACAAGGAAGGAGTATCCTACATTTGAAGAAATTTGGACTTGTTGTGCACAAGAAGAATCAAGGATCACTGCAAAAGAGAAACCCCAAAATAAATACATTGATTAAGCCTTCACAGCAGGATTCAAAAATTTTAGGAACAAAAGGAAGTTTGGCTCAAGGAAGAAGCCAAATCAAGAGAAAGATATGTCAGAGATACAATGTTTCAATTGTTGAAAGTATGATCACTACATGAATCATTGTCCCACGCTAAAGAAAAGGAAGGAGACACACAAAGCATCAATTTCCGAAGAAAAGGAACCTACAAAGGAGACTAATCAGGATGAAACAAACTTCTTCTTCTATGACAAGGTAACAATACTCCTCATAGTTCTTGTATATACCATGTTTTCTATACCTATCTTGCATACTTGTTTCTTAGAAGATACTGTGTTCAAGGAAAAACTATACCTATGGAAGAACAACAAGATAAGGATTGATATTACAATCACTACAAGTCAAGCAATACACATGAAAGGATGAATTACATCAACAACCCCTGGTAACAATTCATGTGGAGGATATTACATAAGTAATAGCTACAAGATAAGCCGAAATCAAGAATCAATCTTGAAGAAACGTAGAAAGAGTAAAAACAGAAAGAAGTCAACAATCAAGAAAATGACTTATGACACTTTGCAGGAGGAAATAAGGATGCAAATGGAAGCGTGGGCTCTCTTAGCTAGAGGGTGCTAATTACAGAATTCCAAAAGATGAGCATGCACTCATGCATGAATAAAGGATTAGGAGGAAGCTAATCCTAAATCCTATGATCCATTGAATATGATGAAGTAGCAGCCATGAAAATAAGTACATGTTCAGTTTGACTTTAGAAGAAGCCTTAAAGTATCCCTGCTTGTCCATCCACATCCATGATTCTATGATGAAAGGAAGAAGGTGGAATCTTCAGGGCATGGAATCTATAAGAAAATCCATGGACCCAAGAGCTAAAGAGAAACATGAGGAAGAACATGAAGAATCCAAGAAAGATAGAAAAGACAGAACAACCAGTCAGTGTATCAAGAATCACAAGACTACTAGCCTGATATGAACTCACTAAAAGAAATCAAGTAGAGGAACTGAAAGTTGTGATGAAGAACAATGTATGGAAGACTCATGAATGAAAGCACTGTGAGATCCAGAACTAGAGGTTCTCCCATATGGAGGGAGAAGACTATGATAATTCTTTGTTCCAATAAACCAGACATACCCCTACGTGAGCCAGTGTATCATCCGCAATATCCATGGGTTGAAATTTACATGTAGAGCAATCTCAACGCTTTGAGGTATACTAGAAAGAGACCCTTGTATGCAGATGGAAGAATATCTTGTATGGATTCAAACAACTTGGTGCAGAGCCTTCAATGCACAACAAAAGCATGGTGAAGAACTTTCTATAACAGAAATATTGTATCAGAATGGTTACTCAGAGGCTCAGGATGATGGATTGCTAATCCATGAAAAAACTCTCATGATGGAAGAAGTACCACCTGGATATGTTCTAGTTTGACCCCTGCCACGATGTTATGAGCTAGCAGGAAAAAAAAGATGAATCCAATAATGATATACTATATTGATTAGAGCTATATGAAACCTTCAGAGAAAGCCAGTGTTCCAGAAAAATCGAAGTACATTTGAGATCAAGCATTACATTCTCCACGATGAAGTCTAGAAAAGAAAAAGTGGTTCTCCAATATATATCTCCACAAATGAGCAGATAAGCAGACATTTTGGTAAAGCTTCTGTCCAAGATGAAATAGTTTGTGTACTCAAGCCGGAACTTGTGGAGACAACTTCCTTATTAAAAAAGGAAGAGATGAATCCCAGGTTGGGAGGGATCACTAATGTGTTAGACTTATGGACAGTCATTTTTTCAATTCGAAAAATGGTCCAGGATGATCAGTTCCTTTCCAGCTCGGAAAGTGGTTTGATATTTCTCACGGATAGGCGTTTTCCAGTTCGGAAAATGGTCCAGATCGAACGGTCATTTTCATAATGAAAATGGTTCGATGTGTTATAACCCTATAATTCATAGGATCATCTGTTGACTGGAAATTTTTCACTCTGAGTGTATAGGTTTGCAAATAATATTTCATCTCTGCAAATTATTTTCAAGAGAAGCAGTGCACCAAACCCTCAAAAAGTCATTAAGCCTAAGTTTTACCTCATATACTTCATTCGTGCCTAGAGAATAAATAATGCACTGAGATTGATGGTCGATCTAGCGATGTGCAGATCAATGACTGACAGTGGATTTCGGACCCCCTCGACTATTCTGTTTTT
>SNQJ01S0110420.1:0-14282 GCA_010110895.2 Picea sitchensis
TGGACCTACACTTCATTATTGGTTGTTTAGTCCGACTATCTGCTCTTGGTGGTGACCTGTGAAGAGTGAACTTCACTTTGACCTTTATACCTTAGCCTCTTCAAAACTCCAGGTTACCGAGGACATCTCCCCTGGGCCTAACCTCCCTAAAGAGAAAGAACCTCCCCAACGTGGTGACATTAGGTGGGGTAGGTTCCTGTTACGCTAGTTTGGCCTCTATCTTCTAGCCTTTTGACCTAGCTACAAACTGTGTGATAACATGCCTAAAGGCCTTCACCCACCCTCTCAAGGGTTTGGCTAACTCTTCAGTGAATAGCATCAACAACCTTTTCTCTAAGATGTCTATCACCATAACTGCCATCCTTTGAAATTTTGTGATGTATGCCTCTAGTGTACTTGTTTGTCTCAACTACGCCAACTCCCTGAAGTGTATCTCAAGATCCTTCTTGTCGAACATGTCCATCAACCTCTAGGTGAAGTCCACATATGATGTGATGTTGGCATGCCCTAATGTCACTATCCCACGATACCACCACTCATGAGCTTCTCCATCCAAATATAGGGTGGCAAGCTTAATTGCCTCTGCCTCTATCATCGGGTTAAGTTGGAAGTAAGTGTCCAACTTCTGTACCCAAGCTCTAGTTGTGCTCCTGACAAATCCGTCAAAAGGTGAAATGGACAACTTCCCCACCTTGCACATGAGATCAAAGTTATGTTGGTTCTTTGTTGCTCTGGTCCACTCCCTAGGCCTGTTCCTTTGCTTGATGTTGCAAAATTTCTGATAAGACAAGGTTGCTTGGATGTGATACTCCCTGAAGTAGGTGGTAAAATTAACCTTCTAACCCTACTGCTCAGTGCCCCTGTAGGTTTCTCTTCAACGAATTGTGGTAATAAGGACCTAAGCGTCCTTTTGCTCCTGCTCTGAGCTAGAATATGGGTATTGCTACCCTCTGCATGAATCCTACCTCCATTGTGGCTACCCTCTACTTGGTTCCCATTGGAACCTCACTGGTTTTGATTCCCCTGGATGCTGGCAATGAACTGTGTTAAGGCTTGTTTCATTTGTTGCTACCCATTAGCTATGGTCTCTAAAATCTTCAAGGCTCTGTCCTCATTATGGTCCCCATGACTCTTATTTCTTCCTCCTCTAATGACTCTGATCCGAGGATGGGTTGTCCTCCACGCCCTCTTGTTCTTCTGTAAGTGATAGGTATCTTGCTTTTAGGCATCAACACCTCATGCAATCACAAGATAGCAAGACCACCAGCTCTGATACCACTGTAATATCCCCAATAGAGCTATGATGGAATATTAGTGCTATTAGGTGTTTTTAGTTGTGTGATTTCATCAAACAGTTTGCATCACATGGGTTCTTAGTGCAGTAAAATGTATGGCAACTTTCTACAAATGGTTTGTATGCAATTTATCACCAAACTTTGATCAAATACATTGCACATAAGATATGAGAGGCAACAATGGCATTTTTATTATGGATGGTATATGGAATGCAACAAAATATCTAGTGGTTGCTACAACAGCTACAATACATCAAAAAAACACCACAAAACTCAACAAAAACCTGGGAAAATGCCACTATCTGATCAATAGTTGATGTCGAACTGCTGCAAGGGCTATCCAAGCCTCAAACCCCCACAAGATGATGTCATCCCACTCCAATCCAACCTCTCAAATGTTGAGAGGTAACTCCACAACCCTCCCTCTTGCCTCATGGCCTGCAAAATCCTCATGGCCCCTTCAATAAACCCTCACGATGCTGACGCAAGGTGACTCGGCCCCTCACTAAGCCTCCACGGTCCTCCTGTACTCACGGCCCAACAAATGGAAGAGGTTTGAGCCCTTTAGGAAACCCCATGAGGCCTCCCAAGTGCCAACGAATCCTCAAAAAGGTTGGCACAACCTCCTCACACCCTTACAACCTGCACAAGATATGAATCGGCCCTCAAGGGAGCCACACGAACCTCCTCTGATCCCTCCTAGTGCCACGGCCCTGCAAATAAATGAGAACGGCCTCCTCAAGAAGCTCCACGAACCCCCCAAGCAAGTCAATGATCCTCCAAACTGAAAACAAACCACAAGTTGAAGCTCCGATGAAGATCTCGGGTGGATCTTCCTCTTTGTCTAGCTAGGGTGGATGTTGCACCACCAAAACCAAACCACAATGGAAGGGTTTTGTCAAAACCCCAACGAAAACTTAGCTCTCAAGAGCACTCCAAACAAAAGATCAAATTGTAATGCCAAAGTGAAGCGCTACCCCTCCTTTTATTCTTCTTCTATGCCTACTTAGCTCTCAAGAGCACTCCAAACAAAAGATCAAATTGTAATGCCAAAGTGAAACACTATCCCTCCTTTAATTCTTCTTCCATGCCTTCTAGAACTTTCACTTTCTGACTAAATCAAACATGACTCTTATTCATCCTTTTACTTTGAGATTAAAAGTCACTTTCACTAATGTTTTAACAACTAATAATCCAAAAGTTACTTTATTACCCTTTTATTAAATGTCACTTTAGAAATATAACCTCTACTAGCTAAGGGACATGCAATAAACCTCCTTGAGACTATAGCCTACAAGAGTCATATAGGCTACTAAGTCATCCTCTCGTCATAATCAGGTGGAAGGGAACATTACAGCTTCAAATCCTCAGAACTTGTTTATATTATCAATATAACATAGTGCTTTGTTTATGTTAAGAAAAAAAGATATTGTCTCGACCCTCAAGGGAGCCACACGAACCTCCTTTGATCCCTCCTAGTGCCACGGCCCTGCAAATAAATGAGAATGGCCTCCTCAAGAAGCTCCACGAACCCTCCAAGCAAGTCAATGATCCTCTAGACTGAAGACAAACCACAAGTTGAAGCTCCGATGAAGATCTCGGGTGGATCTTCCTCTTTGTCTAGCTAGGGTGGATGTTGCACCACCGAAACCAAACCACAATGGAAGGGTTTTGTCAAAACCCCAACGAAAACTTAGCTCTCAAGAGCACTCCAAACAAAAGATCAAATTGTAATGCCAAAGTGAAGCGCTACCCCTCCTTTTATTCTTCTTCCATGCCTACTTAGCTCTCAAGAGCACTCCAAACAAAAGATCAAATTGTAATGCCAAAGTGAAGCACTACCCCTCCTTTAATTCTTCTTCCATGCCTTCTAGAACTTTCACTTTTTGACTAAATCAAACATGACTCTTATTCATCCTTTTACTTTTCACTTTAAGATTAAAAGTCACTTTCACTAATGTTTTAGCAACTAATAATCTAAAAGTTACTTTATTACCCTTTTATTAAATGTCACTTTAGAAATATAACCTCTACTAGCTAAGTGACATTCAATAAACCTCCTTGAGACTATAGCCTACAAGAGTCATATAGGCTACTAAGTCATCCTCTCGTCATAATCAGGTGGAAGGGAACATTACAGCTTCAAATCCTCAGAACTTGTTTATATTATCAATATAACATAGTGCTTTGTTTATGTTAAGAAAAAAAGATATTGTCTCATGTTATTACCCCCAAGTTAGCAATACTATTTTATAACCTATATGTGGTTATGCAATAATTTCCATAATTACTTGGATAAAAATCTTGTACATGGTTACCCTCTACTCCTACACCATAAAAAAATTGTGTTGGAGGTTTCTCTATAACAACAAAGTGATAATCCATCAATGAATCAAGGAGAGGAAAAGAAGCATAAAAATGATTTACAGTGAAAAATTTACACTTTGCTTGATTGATTGCATAATAGTATAGCATAACAGTGTAATTTTGTTACACATGCAGCAGCGGTTGACATTGAGACTTACTATTTAGCATACAGATAATCCATCAATGAATGAGAGATGACAAGAAGCATAAAAATGATTTAAAGATACACTCTTGCTTGATTGATTGCATAATAATATGGCAAGAGTCATGAGATTCATACGTTAATCTTATTTGGGCAAAATGTCACCATGTATAGCACTGGACATTGATACTTGAGCAAGAAGAGAAATATCCTCCATAAATCCATTCTCTGTGTCATTTATACATGTTCCCGATGCATTAGTAGTATTCGATGGTTTTCTCTTTCCAACAGAGATTAAACAGAACGTGATAACTATTACTGTGGAATTGTCCTAAATCCAGCAGTACTTTGACAATTGTTCTGAGTTATCTCCAAATATGAACAACATTTTCAACCTCGAAGTAAATTTATAAAATCTCATTCTAAGGGGCTTGTAACTTAAATCCATCTTTGCCCAGATCTTACATTGACAAAGTTCACCAAGTCGAGCTATGTTGAGATTTGGATATGCAATGTTAGTATCTGTTTTTGTTCCAGATCTTCTTGGTAGGAGAACTCTGCTCAACAAAACCTAGGAAAATTTTGTCCTTGCAATTTCTGCAATATAAACCTGAGTATTTGTGTCTAACAAAAACCCAACATTAAATTAAGAAATGTCCAAGAGAAAGAAAGAAGCAAGATTGTGCACAGTGGCTGACATTGAACTCTTACAGCTGAAGATAACTTGAAATGATCAATTCACATGAGCATCCTCCAGACAATACAGTCTCAGTAATTGATTCCGGAAAAGACTTCATATTCTGTAACATAAGAGAAGATAATTTTATTAATGTCCAACAAATGACCACAAATAGGTCAAATGAGACTAGAAAATCATGATATAATCGGATCTATTCTATGTTTAATAAGATCTATAATCTAAAGTCTGAGCAGGAAAACAAAGCAGCAAGGCAGATACATGCAAGTACTGTGGAGAACCTAAGACCAAAAACACCAAATCTCCAGTGAGAGATGTTTTTCCTAAGGGGGATCAACACCCCATGATGATATCTCTCTAACATCTGAGGCCATGGGGAAGAAACCCCTGATAGATGACTCGTCAGAGGATCTGGAAGACCAGGAAGATCTGATCTGAGATATGCCTTGCTGTCTGGATGCTGTAACCCACAGCCAAAATTGGGAGGAGGTATCCTGTCCATTGGTGCCGCATGAGCTGTCCTGGGATCTGAGACGACACGTCCATTAGGGTCTTGCTGGCTGAGCACAGATGGTCTCCCAGGGTCTCCCAGAATCATCAATCAAATGTAAGCAGATCTGAAGGCTGATCATAAGCAGAATCAAATGTAAGAAGCAACATTTTCCATCTGCAAAAATCCCTTTCTCCAGAGATCAATAAATGAGAGTCACAACTGTTCTTGGTCTAATATTTGAGATGCATGATTAGGAGATTCAGAACCCTCGACTGATTCTGGAAGTGAAGATGAGAATACCTGTCTGCTGGAAAGATAAGTCACACAACTCCGAAGAGCTTGCCGCATCCAGTCATCCTTACATCTTCCATCTGCCTCTGTAATAGTAACCTGGCACCAAACATAACTAAGGTCGGTTAGAAATCTAAATAACTATAAGCCTTGCTTAACATCATATCATCCATACTACAGAGACCTAGAAAACTAATTGCAGTCGCAGGTCCTGGACTTGTTTAACACCAACTAGGACTAAACCACCATCAAACTCACCAGAATAACTGGTAAAATAGATGTTTGAGTGATCATCTACAGAAATTAATGGCAAGGTAAATGTTTTTATTGTAAAAAAAGAATGAATTCAACTGAATATTAATGCATGCTAGAGAAGAAAAAGCATTTTGAAGGGTTTTTAACTCTAAATATCATGAAGTAAAAACAAGTCCTTAGTAGAAAGAGAAAGGCATGTGCCACCTTTCACTGTAACTCAGTTATCAAGATTTGAAATATTGAATGTAGTAGCATAACTACTGTTATAAACTAAAGCAGTTAACTAACCCATTTTCGTTGGCGTTCATTTTGTTCAGGCCATGAATCCAGTTGTTCAGTAACAAGCAATGCAAACATATGGGCTCTGTGAAAACCTTCTAGGTTACTGTCATCTTGGTACCTTTTGCTCCTGAAATCCCAGCATCCCAAATCTTTCTGTATATGTGAAATAAAACCATCACCATACTATTCAACAAAAGTTACAACCTGAAAAATGCATTGAAAGGCACAAAGAGGAACAACATACTTCAAATAAAGCCACATAATTCTGCATTTGATTTTAGAACAAGATATCTGATATAATCTTGTTATTAGTCCGTAACAAATGTAATGCAGTTATTAGAGTTAGGTACCATGCAACCACAAAGAGGGAAACCTAAGCTTAGATCTCTTTGAAGGGAAGAGGAGTTGCCGCCTGGTTTATAAGTGAAACCGAGAAAACACGAGATGAGGGAGGCCGCTAAGTTAATTAGAATTTAGGATATTAACATTCCATAATGACCTATGGCTGTGTTACAACAAAATCTAGCACCCCGTATGATGTAAAGTTCCAAGCATTGAGGAGCTATCTTGTGCAACTCAAGAAGGCTACCCACTGTCACCTCAGTAGCTCTTCCTCTCTCTTTTGGTTGGCTCTTCTCCAACTCAAGGGGGGTATTCCTAAATAAGATTGCTAAGGCAATGGAGTGGGGCCCTAGTTGATATAGGAAGAGTAAGTCTTAACAAAATGTATGGTTGTTGTAGTATATGAAATGAGATGGAAATGGAAATGGGATAAGAACTAGATAGGAAAATGAAGGACAAGAACAAGGGATGAAGAGAGATGAAAGGAAACCAATGCCTGTCAATCATGGGCTAATGGAGTCATAAAGTACAACACAAATGGAAGGACTTTATTTGTCACATTCACAACTATTTCAATGAAGGCCTCTAGTGATGAAAGGGCTGTTTTCCACCTCCAACCACCTCATGGTGAAAAATCTATTTGATACATTCACCCTTTTAAATTATATGAACTCAAGGCAAACGAACTAATATTTGTTACATTTTCCCTTAGAGTACTTGCTGGAAATTAGTATGCAAATGAACCTTGGAGGGCCCTATAAGGTACCACTCATCAATAAAATATAGAAGTGCTGTAATATTTTTGAATTATTATTCCAAATATGCAATTAGTTTATTAGAAGAATGGCAATAAAAAGAAATAAAACAGCTAGTAAATCAAGGGGGGAAAACCTCCTCACATTGATTTTCTCCTAAATAAAATACTTAGGCTTTTATATTAAATTGAAACAAGAAAAATTCTATATAATTTCAGAACAATGAAAGCATTAAACCTTACACCAAAATAGAAAGCTATACCTCATGTCTTCATTAGTTATCCATCAAGCTTCAACTCCTAGGCTCCAATACTTCACTTCTCTAACTCCTAACTCCCAACTAAAAATCATTCATGAAATGGAGAGAAAGCTCCTTTATATAGAGTAAGTTAAGTCTCTTAAAATAAAATACATTATTTCCCTAACTAACTCCATGACAAGTCAAACAATAATATAATAATGTACTTGGATCTTGTTGACCCTGTTAAATGGATAGTGTGGCCACTACTCTCTCCAAGAGAGGTCGCCCCATCTAAAAAAATTGGAAGCAGTGCACTAAATATCATCCAAAAGAGAGAGGGCACACCATCAAAATAATCCTTTTACCATGTCAAAATGCTATATGGGTCCACATACAATGCACCCTCCAAGGTGCTAACTCAACAACACATACAGAAATCCTTGGCATGGCAGGATGTGCTCCAAGGTCCACCTAGGAGAACTCTCTAAGTGCACTCTCCAAGTTGCATGCATGCAAATACAACAAAATAATCATCCTCAAGTAACAACTTTCCAAAATAGAAAGATGCTAATCTCCATATGTGCACCCTCCAAGAAGAAGCTCCAAAATAGAAAAGGAGACTGAGTACATGCATGCAAAATCCACACGAGGCCCTCCAAGAGCAACATACCTTCCAAGCAAACTCCTCCACGACAACCTCCAAATAAAATAATATTAATGCCAAGTCAAAGAGGTGGGGGCACTCTCCAATAGAGGTCAGATGATGCCAAGTGTAGCTGAAATATCCATGCAATAATGATGAGAGAGCACCTATGTAATGTTCCCAAACAGATTTGCTTGGAACATGTTAAGTTTTAAGGTTTTATGTGTTTTCTGGTTGTGGTATTTTGTCAAACACTTTGCTGATTTTAGTCTCTTGAGTTGCACTGGGGTTTATAATGATGGTTCTTTGTGTGTTTACAGCAAGTAAAAGATAGCAATCTAGCCAATAACATGTACACAACAAGATACAGTAGAAGAAACTCAAGTAATTAGCACAAAGACCTCAGATCTGATTTTATTAATCATATATAGCTGACCTCATACAAAATGGAGCAGATCTGCAATACATATAAGGGAATGGAGTGTATGGTTGATAATGCCTCCCAGGTACAATAGAGAGATGAAGATATAGGCTTTCAAAAGCCTCATCAAGCTGAACACCAAAGTTATAGAAAATCCAACTCRTCCCTAGCTGAAATGTGATGTCCTCCCTAGCACAATGCGCCCCTCGCTGGCTGTAGCAAGCCAAGAAATCGGCCTCCAAGGATATGGCCTCTAATCCACTGAAACCAAGTGTCAAAATGTAGATCGGGGGTTAGAGAAACCCTCTAATGAACCTCCAATCTATTGGGAGTGATCTCTCGCTCCAACTCACAAAATCCACTATGCACAATGCGCCCTCCTGAAGAGAAACACGCCCTCCTGAGTGATAGGACGAATGCGCTGACAAATCCATTCAAACAATGATACAAAAAGGCACTAGGGTGATGGAAAATGATCCTGGAGTGAGATCTACTAAAGATCTAGCCACCTCTGAGCAAATCGAACTACTCTCTCAAGAACAGTGCGCCCTAGCTCTGCAAAAAACCTCCAGCAATACGCCCTGCCTCCACAAACAACCATTGAATGGAAGAGAACCTAAACTAGAATGGTGAGGGAGGAATATTTCACCTCCTTGGCCAAGCTTGGATCAGGAAAGGTGGAATCTTTCACCAACGAGCTGATCTCTAGGGTTTGTTCAGTCAAAACCCTCAAAACCCCCAAGTGCATGGGCTCTCTAGCAAGAAGCAAGACATCAAAATGATAATCAACATAATGAGAGAATAGAGACCCCTATCTCTCTTTTATCCCCCATGTTCACCTTTTCTCTCAAAGTGACTTTTACTTTATTTTATTATTCCTTAATTAAATCACTTTATTAATTAATTAACCATTTTACCCCTAAAAAGTGATTTATCTATCCTTATGGCTTCTACGACCACTGAAAGTCACTTCTCATCATCTTATCCTGTAGTGCTTTTCCTCCCGATTTCGATGAGCTATTACACTAAGAGTTTTCTCCAAGTATTATGCCCAATATGACCTTCTTAGTGAATTTAATTAAAATATGACCCATAATAACTCAAAATTACGGAAATCGTCAGAATGCAACGGAACCAAAGCCAAGTTGTGCAGAATGGATCCTGATGATGAAATATGATGAACAATGCAAGTCGGGCCCAATAAAACCCCTCAATATCTCTTGAACTCGCTGTCAACCCCATCTAGCTATTCTGGCAAGCATCCCACTCTGTAACATAGCAAAAACAAAAAATGGGGACATTACAGTCCTCCCTACTAAAATATTGCTTGTCCTCAAGCAATAACTGAATCAATATACATATGATATCGGGGTCCCATGTCCATTTTGTGACATAAAGGATGATCCCCTCAAGATGTGGCCCCTCCAAGTGTTCACCACGCATGACACCCAAATGCTCCTGATGAGTAGAATGATCATGTGCAATAGATCCTCGGTCAACTCCTCAAGCAACCACTCCACACGGATATCAACTCCACCAAACTATGGACTACCAAGCACTCCAATACCTGGATCCCATATCAAGATGCAAACTGCAGTGCCCTGTGAAATATAGTCCTGTAAGATATCATCACCAGGAGTCTCCTAAAAGCAACACACAGCCTCTACCAGAAATGAGTCTGCCCTCCATGACCATTCCCAGCCCATCACGACCTCCACCAACTGAACATGTTTCTTCCATAGTGAGGTACTACAAGACCTCAACAAATCACCAACACATGACGTGCTCCCCCCAATACTGAAGCTCAATGGAAAATCAAAGTGATTTTCCCCTGCAAAGATCCACTCGCCTCCATCAGTCAATGAAATGCCCAGCCCTGTAATCCCAAGGTCCCATGCTAATATTTGAAAGGGACCATCACGTTGACGTTGCACCACTCTGATCAAAATTGTTTGCCCAACGTATACATACTAGATCCCCCACTCCTGGATCCTCATGCTAAAATACATGTGATGATTGGACCTACTATCAAGAAGCTGAACCTGTAAATTTATCCTTGTGGAACCAAAATCTGCCCATCCATCACCAAACTCGATCACGAGTATCAACAGGGAGAACCTGTCTCGCCACATAGAACAAATCCCAGCAAGCTCTCTCAAAGTAACCCAAGAGTGAAGTATGTTGCTCGCTGGCACAACCCGTATCCTGATAAGATGAAGCCAACTACTGACTAAATGGACTCCCGGATCCCATGGTAAATTCGGAAGTTCATCACTTCCAATCCCCACTAACTGTTGATGTGCCATATTGATAGTTGTCAGAAGCCCTCCATCCTCATCCCAATGAGAATCTAAATCTGTATCAACCTCTGAGATATCCTCTATCCCATGGCCTAAGATACTCTCCATCATGCCTAAGGCCTCAACTATCTGTCTATGATGATCCACCCCTATCTGGATGTATGCCATAAATACACTCCTGTCAGGTGGTCTCGACCTACCAACTCTCCATGTCCCCTGCCAGTGTATATCTCCCCCTGTGTTGTTGTCAAATGATGAAAGTATCGGGAAAGGCTAACAAAAATATCTGCAACCGACTGTAGGACTGGAAAGTATCATATGCTTTGGTCAATCCCAAGGACTTTACCAAAAGCTCGTCCACCGACACCCATGGTAAATAATCGCATGTACTCATCACTAAACTCCAACCATCAGGAAAAATAGTAGGTATCTCGACAAACTATTGGTCAATCACTCTCCACCCATCATCACTCACGCAATTGTTGCTACTGTGAAGGTGATCTCCCAAATCTATATACTGCTGCAAGGGAGAGGAATATCCATGCTCTACCTAAGTACATCTCCTCCCTGCAATCCAGCGCGTCCCCCTGAATCCCATTGTACACCTCTGCATGTCTTTGTGAACTACCACTCATCATTGTATGCCCCTACATACTCATGTAATCTCATGTATACACCTGCAACATCATGGATCCTGGGTGTACTATTGGGTCAACCTCTACATGAACGTCAGCTAATCCTGGAATACAAATGGAAGTGTCCTCATAACTGCCCCTGGCTCTGGAATCCCCATATGTATGTGTGTGCCCAACTGTCTCAAAACCCCTTGTGAAGGGTGGTCCCTATGACCCATGGACATCCTCTTGCGTCTCCGGATCATATCTATCCATACTCATCAGTGATCTTGGGTACTCCTCATGCTCCTCCATCAACTGGTGCTTCACTGCCAAACCACCAACATCCTCTAGCAATGTGGTTGAAGGATATATCTGACTCACTGTTGAGATAGATGTAGTGGATCTTTGACTAGTCTACTCAAGGAGCTCCTCTGATCTGGACTCTGATTCCTGAAGAGTTGTCTATGTGCCTTCCAAGAATCCCCATGTGCTCACCAACTCATGAATGAATAGGTCCACCTCAATCTCCTTCTCCCTCAGCGCCCTGTGATATATCTCACCAACCTCCAATAGGTTATCTCTATCCATCAATAATTGTTGATAGTCGGACCTCATCACAGTCACTCTCTCCCTGAGTGTATGGAAGTCATCAATGGCAAGTCCCCCATTTGAACTATCATGTGCCATCAAGGCCCTCCAACAATATCCTGCCACCAATGCGTGTGTATCATCAATGCATCTAGTGGTTGCCCTGATCATGTCCACACTAACTCTCAATTGTCCTGTCAAGTGTCGTGACTCTTGATCACAATCCTGTTGAGGTTCTACCTCATGCCTCTCACTGCTAGTTTTAACAATGGAATCCCCAACAACACACTCCTCAAAAGATCTGGCACTGAACTGCCCATTGTCCACTGTGCTACTGAGTCCTCCTGTATGCCACTACACATCATGACCAAGTGATACCCCCATCTAAATCGCACTGTATCCTGTATGGGCAGTTGTATCCTCCTGTGCACTCACCCTGCTAATATCATCTGTGCCCGGATCCCATACAGATGTGTCCAAACATGTGATATGGTCATCCCAACCAATAAGGAGTGCATCCTCATCACTGTAGACCGGTACTGGAAGTGAGTATCCCATCAAACTGTGAGTCTCCACAATCTGATCTAATAATAGACTCGCCAAAAGAGGTGACTCGCCCTCCTCATACTAATAGGTATGCATATAGTCAACTGGCTCCAAGCCATGCCTCTCCTCCTGGGTCTGTAGATCCATATGTCCCTTGTGTTCCAATCCTACACAAGGCTCCTCTACCACCTCCGGAATGTCACTGATATCCTCCTGTGTCATGTCTAACATAAATTTCCGAGAAGGTAAGGATTGTGTCACGCTCATCCCCATGGGAAGAACAATATCCCCTACGCATGACCTCATACCAGGTGCTAACACATCTAAATCCTCACAAGTGTCACCACTATGTTGAGGTGTGAGTACTCAACACTGTCTGATAGGGAAGCTAAAGAACATGTGCTATCATCCTGTCCATCCAACTGTCCAACAAATGCACAAGAGTCCTGTGACTACTCTAATGAGGCATCTAGGTCCTCATCCTCATACTCATCCTCCTCATCACTGTCATAGTGCACCTCAGTGTAATGCACTCTCCTTTTACCCCTGCATCTGTGATTTGGCTCCCAAGGCACTCTGCAACTATAGCAAAGTTCCCTGCACCTAATGGGTGTAGGCTCAATCTGTGCTTCTTTCCATCTACTAGATGGTAGTGATGTATCTACCTCCTTGACTTCTTTGGCTCTAGTTTCCTCTGCTATGCTACTCCAATAATGGATTTCTTCCATCTTTTTGGCCCAATGTGTAACCTCATCTTTGCTCCACCAAGGATTTTTGATGGATACATACTGTTGGAATGTTACTTGACCCCCGAATGTCTCACTAAGGGCATAATATTCCTTATTACAATATATGATCTCTTTTGCAAAATCCGCAAACTCCATCTCTCCTCTAGATCATCAATGTATACTGTTATCCCCGATTTCTAGGGATAACTAGGAGATCATGTCTCGAGGCCCATAGGTCCTAGACTTGGAGCACCGAGAGCAGGATTGACCTGAGCATGGCCCAGGAGGGCCCATCTTTCTTCTTCTTCATCAGACTTGTCTTGTCAGCAGCAACAGCATCCATCACCTTCGGCCTGGACTTGTATCGGATAAGACTCTTGCTCCATGAGGTAATTGGTCCAGGTATCATGGTATGTGTCATATTTGATCATTATAACCTTCAGATATATGCATTAAATTCCTTTCATTTCTGACGACTGCTTGGATCTTACACTAACCCACTTGACCATGGTTGGGGGGATTGACAGGGTATCCTAGAAAGCTTGTACCCATAGGTTTTGGTTAGCCACCAGGGGGGATTTTGGAGAGATATCGTCCGCTCCCATCATATTATCATTCTTACATCTTATCTCCCACTCATCTATCCCATTCCCCTAGTCCAGACATTAGGATGACCTGTTTGTGGGGTTACACCTTATCTTGTGGGAAGAAGAGGCTAAAGGCCCAGGAGGTAAAAGCAGCTAGTAAGAGATAAAATCCATAAAAAATAAAACCTAGAGATACCTCGCCCAGGGATCCCCGAGAAGGCAATAAAAAGCCTCTCAATAAGAAGCAAGAGGGACCCGAAGAAAAATAACAAAACAAGACCTAGCCAAGAGGATGGGAGGTCTCATCACAAGCCAGCCCATTATGTTCATAGGTACCTAGCAGCATGACATTGCCATTATCTGGTTACCACGCCAGGGCAGTGACCTTTGGTTGCATGGCCAAGGGAAAGGGGGTCTCATCACGAACCAGCCTTATCATCCCTGTGAAAGTACTTGTGGGTAACACTGTCAGCTCTGGTCACCACGCCAAGGCAGTGTCCTCTAGTTAGACCTTGAAATAAAAAGAAAGAAAAAGTAATAAAAAAAATGGAAAGAATAAAGGCAAATAAAGGGCTTGGAAAGAATTGCATCCATGACAGGTACAACTCGCCTCCTACAAAGGCACCCACGGATAATATTCACCCCTGTCTTTCACTATGTCTGGACATCCTTTGACCACACCACCTCGTGTT
>SNQJ01S0110420.1:17348-29078 GCA_010110895.2 Picea sitchensis
CCCAGGTTGTCGGGGACATCTCCCCTGGGCCAACCTCCCTAAACAGAAAGAACCTCCCCATTGAGGTGACATTGGGTGGGGAAGGTTCCTGTTATGCCAGTTTGCCTTCAATTCTCTAGCCTTTTGACCTAGCTACAAACTGTGCGATAACATATACCACAAGCTGGCGAAGGAAATTCGCTCTGATACCATTGTAATGTTCCCCAACAGATTTGCTTGGAACATGTTAAGTTTTAAGGTTTTATGTGTTTTTTGGTTGTGGTATTTTGTCAAACACTTTGTTGATTTTAGTCTCTTGAGTTGCTTTGGGGTTTATAATGATGGTTCTTTGTGTGTTTGCAGCAAGTAAAAGATAGCAATGTAGCCAATAACATGTACACAACAAGATACAGTAGAAGCAACTCAAGTAAATAGCACAAAAACCTCAGATCTGATTTTATTAATCATATATAGCTAACCTCATACAAAATGGAGCAGATCTAGAATACATATAAGAGAATGGAGTGTATGGCTGATAATGCCTCCCAGATACAATAGAGAGATGCAAATATAGGCTTCCAAAAGCCTCCTCAAGCTAAACACCAAAGTTATAGAAGATCCAAATCTTCCCTAACTGAAATGTGACGTCCTCCCTAGCACAATGCGCCCCTCACTAGCTGTAGCAAGCCAAGAAATCAGTCGCCAAGGATATGGCCTCTAATCCACTGAAACCAAGTGCCAAAATGTAGATCAAGGGTTAGAGAAACCCTCTAGTGAACCTCCAAGCTATTGGGAGTGATCTCCCGCTCCAACTCACAAGATCCACTGTCCACAATGCGCCCTCCTGAAGAGAAACACACCCTCCTGAGTGATAGGACGAATGGGCTGACGAATCCACTCAAACAATGATACAAAAAGGCGCTAGGATGATGGAAAATGATCCTAGAGTGAGATCTATTGAAGATCTAGCCACCTCTGAGCAAATTGAACTACTCTCTCAAGAACAGTGCGCCCTAGCTCTGCAGAAAACCTCCAACAATACGCCATGCCTCCACAAACAACCACTGAATGGAAGAGAACCTGAACTAGAATGGTGAGGGAAGAATCTTTCACCTCCTTGGCTAAGCTTGGATCAGGAAAGGTGGAATCTTTCACCACCAAGCTGTTCTCTAGGGTTTGTTTAGTCAAAACCCTCAAAACCCCCAGTGCATGGGCTCTCTAGCAAGAACCCAAACATCAAAATGATAATCAACATAATGAGAGAATAGAGGCCCCTATCTCTCTTTTATCCCCCTTGTTCACCTTTTCTCTCCAAGTGACTCTTACTTCATTTTATTATTCCTTAATTAAATCACTTTATTCCTTAATTAACCATTTTACCCCTAAAAAGTGATTTATCCATCCTTATGGATTCTTCGGCCACTGAAAGTCACTTCTCATCATCTTCAACTAGGGGGTCAACTCCATGTACCATGAAGATATGCATCAACAGATGCAAATAATTCGAAGACTTTTTGGTTCTACAGGGCATTTTTTTGCTCCAACACAGTTTTGTAAGCGAGATTACCGCACCCCTGTGTGGGTTAATATTGTAATAGGTCTACATGGATCATGGATTAGGTCAGTTGCCTTAGGATTTCTTCATTAGGAGAGTTCCTTTCACTGAATGTTTTTTATCCTCGGGAGGTTAATGTGGCCTAACCAGTCGGGTTAATCTCCCTTGAGTTTTTCACTCCCACTAGCAATAAATCTTCCAAAGTGGTGAAAGGCGTTCTAATGAAGTGATTCTTGGGTATCTAGTGTTTAGGAACAATGTAAATGACCATGTAAGACAACACACAAGTTTCATGATTTTTAGTCGAGTCTAGCTAGGTTTTTTTAAATTAATTAATTTTTCCTAAGGTTGGGAATTAAATTAATTAATTAATTCTGGATAATTAATGTAAAACTTAGGTCCCTGGGCTTTTGATAGGGGTATTTGTACTCAAAAGAAATATAATGAGACCCCCTACACCCTTGCACCAAGTTTCAACTCAGTCGGACAAGTTTTGTTAGGGTTTTTGTCCACTTAAGAGTTTTTAGTCGGGAAACAACAATTTTAATTGCTAAACCCATGACATGGGAAAATGTCATTTTTGTAATAATTAGTCAAATAAGGTAAAGTTAGTGTGACAATTAGTGAGAGAGACCCCACCTAACCCATCCTAACCCTTACCTACCCTTTTTACTCAGTCATTTAATTAATTTCCCACTAAAGCTTACGTTTCCTCTTAAAGCTTACGTCCCCCTTCCCACTTTAAGTTTGGAAACTTACCTTTGATTAAAACGTGGGTCCCTTCCTTTCTTGCTTACGTCCATCCTATCCCCTCCACATCATCCAAGAGAGTGGACTCCACACTCCAACACACCCTCACGTATACCTCATGCATTCCTCACGCATCCCTCACTTACCTCACGCTTTCTCTCACGTAAAGATGGAAAGGTCACACGATTAGTTGGAAAATCACTTTTGAAATGGAGCGTGGATCCCTCTTTCATATTGTGCGCCTTTCCTAGGCTTACACCTCACCTTGGGAGTGTGTCATACACACTCCCCCACACTCCACAAAAGCTCACGCTTTCCCCTTTCTCAAACTCACGCTTTCCTCTTGGAAACATACGCTTTCTTTCTTGAATAAGGTGGAAACATCCACTAAAAATTGGAGTTTTCTTTCAAGGAAAGCGTGGACCTTCCTCCTTGACCAATACACCTCCCCTCTCATGCCACTTCACCTC
This sequence comes from Picea sitchensis, assembly GCA_010110895.2. Lineage (NCBI taxonomy): Eukaryota > Viridiplantae > Streptophyta > Pinopsida > Pinales > Pinaceae > Picea > Picea sitchensis. The sequence continues at coordinate 20,103 of SNQJ01S0110420.1, forward strand.
ACAACTCATCCCTCATACCAATTTCGCCCCAACCTAAAAGCTCACTCCCTCATTGGTTTCTTTCCTCTTTGAGTTGTCTTTTCCCTTGGATGTTTGACACTTGTTGAAGATCCAAGAGGGGTCTCTTGGTCTCTCAAGGCTATAAAAGAAACCTCTCACTCCCTCATTCGGGACCTTCTCTCACAGTATTGTTATGCTACCGAATTCTCCATCTCTTTCTCTCTCTCTCACTATTGGCATCTTGCTTCACTGGTTTTGGTTCTTGAAGAGCTTGGAGCAAAATTGTTGCTACAACCTCTTCCCATTTAATAATACAGAAATCGCTTTGGAGGAATTGGGAGTGTTGGATTTTGTCTACATGCTTCATTTATATATACAAGGTGATATTGCTCTTTGCTTTCGGTATTTTGTGATCATTAAGTAGCATAGCTAAAGTATAACTTTGTTTGCTTGGCTAGGTGAAGTAGAACTTTGTTTGCTTGCCTATGTGCATTATATTCATGTTTAATACTAACTTTGTTGTATTATGCATGCATGCAATCCATTTATCTATTTGATCTCACAGTTTATTGAAGCTTGCAAGTTGCCTTGAAAAGGAGTTGTTGGGATAGGTTCAAGGACGAATCTACCCTCATCTTCACTTAAACTTCACAAGCATATTTTGTTCTTCTTCCTCATTCTAGCACATTCAGATTTTGGTATATAACTTGCTTAGATAGGTCAATCAAATCATTTAATTTTCTGGTTTTTACATGTGCGAAATTTCTATTGAAAGACAAGAATTTCATAACTTTGTTTGAGTGTGTTGCAGCACAAATCAGCAAGCAATAGCTTGCTGATTTTTGCAGGTTCTCGTCAGGCTAAGGGTACATGCTGCCCAAATTCAAGCACAACACACCTTTCTGGTCCTCCTTTCAAGAGTGGTAACGGTTTCTCTTCTTTCTCTTCTCTCTAAATAAATGTACGCAAGCCCAAAGGAGTGTATCCAAGTGGCTTGCATTCCTTTCCTTTTAGTCTTTACTTTGCAAGTTTAGTTAGATTTGTTTTCTGTCTTTCATTGCTTAGTTTAGCTAGATTAGTTGTGATCTCTACATGCATGCTTAACTTAAAATTATCTAGAGTAGATCGTACACACCTAATTGCTAGCTTAGAGCCCGTGGAGGCTTAGATTAGATCTTTATTTTTCCATTGCATGCAAGTCTTTAGTTTCTTAAATCTTTATATTACACATGCATGCAAACACTAATATCTTAAAGGATTAATTAATCATCATTTACTTTCTGCAAGTTATTTCCATTGCTTTATGTTTCACATGCAACAATCTCATTAAAGTGTTTAACTTGAAATCTTGTCTTTAAAGGCTTCAGCCTTCACAATCAGCATTTTCAGTTCTTAATATTTACATGCAATAACTCATACTTAAGGACTTAATTTGCAACTTCATGGTTTAAGAGTTCACACTCATTTTCAGTACTTTGGCATTTTTGAGCAAGCTACAAGCACTCAAACACACATTGCAATATTTAGCCAATAGGTCTAGTAATCAATTAATTAGACTTAATAGGATACCATTACCAACCATCTTCGCCATTTAAAACGGGGTCGGAGGAAGGCAACGGAAGGTGCTAGGTCGGGGACGGTCTCATGGCACGCGACGTCCTTTCCGGGAGTACTCTGATCTTAGGGTTGACCTGTGAAGCTAGGGTGGGCCTCGTTGCCTAACTTCTTGAGCATCCAGCAGTCACTTGGTAATTGGGGGAGGAAAGTTTTGGGTTGACACCTAGCTAGGATTAAAATAAATCATGCTTAACCACATAGTTTAATCTTTGATTTACAACATCAACACTTTAATTTTATACTTGCAAGCACATGGATCTCATTATCTTTTTATCTCGTGCAAGTTATCATATATGTTGTAGAGTAATTAGCTAAGTGGTTACATTTATCATCTGGAGTACTTTACATTTTCAAGCATTTCATCTATCTTGTATTCCTGTATTTGTGGTGTGATCCTTCAAGAAGTGCACATCCATCTGGAGGCATTCTCTTGATTGGACCTTGAGTGCTTTGCGTACTTTCGCCATTGATAAGCAGTCCAATAGAATTCTATATATTGTGAGGATGCTTGGCTTGATGTGTTGATGGTCTTTGCATCTTGAATATCTTCTTTTCCTGCACATTTCAAGCAGTTATTAGTATAGTGTATATCTTGTATCTATCCTAATTTAGCTTTGTGTATCTCACATATTCTTTTGTATCTAGCTTTATCTATCTTGTTGTAATATTTGTATCTTTGTAATCTTTCGTAACGAATCCCCCTTTAACTTAGTTGACCCCTTGCCCAATCTTAGGCACTAGTCTTAGTTGCCCTAGGAAAAGGCTTGACTGCACATTTTAGATAGTTGCATCTTGCATTTGTTGCTTAACATCATAGGTTAGATTCCCCCTGACCATCTAACTAATTAAAACCAACTCCTAGAACATTAAACTCTTAATCTCATCTAGTAACTAGGATCTACCCCCCTTGGCTTCCCTAGGAGTTAGCCTGGACAGAAAAGGTTCAAGTCAAAGTGATAGCATGGACTTTGAACCTAGGCATTGTGCCTCTGAGGACACACTAAGTGAGCAGGATTTAGCTCACGTTTGTGAGTGTTTATAAGAACAGCAACAGGGTGCCTAAGCAATTAACCTTAATCTAAATAAAATAGATTAATTTAACCATTAAATGGTTAAATCAACCTCAACATGTGTGCACAAAGATTAATTCTCTAATAAAACTATAGTCCAACCTCCCAATAGTCACCAATTAGTTAAATCAACATGAACATGTGTACCAACAGGGGGGTGCACTCCAACAAGTGTTGTACCATGTAAATAAGTTGTTCTCCCTAGGAATACTCCCACCATGATAAAAACACAATGATAAAATAGAAACTCAACCTAGGGCACACCACAACGGGATTATTACATCACAATACATCACCCAACCTTAGGAAAAATCTAGATCACCAAAATATAAGAATTACACCCCCCCCCCCCCCCCCTCTAACTCAAACTTAGGAAAAAGTACATCAACAAGGGTACTAAGATCATCAAACACATTTCCACCTAGGTGATGTCTAGCAAATATTACAATATTAAGTTATATCACCTAGGAAAATCCCACCAAGGCAACATGCATCATCCCACCATAGCAACATCATAGGTGAAGGGGACATAAAAAAGTACTAACCCCGTCCAATCATCAAATATACCTAAACATGAGAACCATGTAGAACACCCCCTCCTAGTAACATATCAACATCATCAACACACCTAGTCACTAGGATGCTCCATGAAGAAGATAGCACATGAAATAACAAGCACCCATGTGTCAAGAGAGTGATCAATCAAGCAAGACATGTCTGTCGCACCAAAACCATGAACATACACCATCAATCTGTGACCATCCACCAAGAAGAGAAGTGAAACTCCTCATCCAAAGGTCTCTGATGCCAAGAAGATAAGAATCTCCATAAAGGTGTATCTCCCCCAAGTCCATCAAAAGCTCCAAGGCACCAACAACAAATCTCCATCAATGTGATGGAAATGACAATGTGGAACTTCATACAATATGAGGTGTAACAGGATATAGATTAGGGTTCATTCTGATGAGTTGATTAGGGTTTATTTGCAACAAATAAATAGCTAGGCAATTAAAAAAGAAAGAAAGTAAATGTTGGTTTATTTTACCCTCATCTTTGGTGATCTACTTGAGAAAATCCAAAAATAGAAAGGAAAGAGAACTAGAAATGAAATAATGCAAACTTAATTACTCCTCTTTTTAATCCAATGTAACCAGAAAATGGAAAGCATTAGATTGATTACCCTTCTTGCTTTGGTGATCGAGCAATCTAGGAAGAGACCCAAGATTTATTCCTCCTTTCCTAGGTGGGCAAGAGCCCTTAACTAGGCATTGATCTATGCTAACCCTAATCTAATATACTGAAATGAAAGAAGGGAAGCTAGAAGGGATATAAAGGGAACACAAACAATAAGCAATGAGAAAGGGTTTAGATCCTACCCTACATCCTTGTGAAGCACTTTCCTCCTACAAAAAGAAAACTGGTTATCTCCAATAATATAATGAAACAAGAGCATCAACAAGGACACACAACTAAAAATAAATGATCAAATGCAAATGCGATGACCCATGGTGCCATCAATTGAGAAGGTTACCTCCTCACCCCACAAAGTTGTGTTGGAGATACCTTTCAGAGATGAAGTTGGAAGACTAGATGCAAAGAAGAGATTAGACAAAACACCTCGATCAAGCCAACCAAAGCAACAAAGAAACTCCAAAGCCAAATGGAAGAGGTACAAACTATAGCATCCTCCAAATTGGTGGAGGGTTGGAGATAGCCAATCCAAGTGAGCCCAAGAGTGTGGAAGGTGAGAGCTACATCACAAGAGAGCTACCAATTCAGCAAAGTTTCAATGTCTTAGAGAATAGAATTTTGGAAATTTTGGAGAGAGGATTAAGGCGACTAAAATAGACTAAGAGACGCTCAAGTGGCATTACCAACTATTGCACTAACCGTTGGGGTGAGTGATTTTCATGGAAAAATAGAACCACAATTTCATAACCCCTCATACCATAGGAAGGTGGGCCATATCCCAGTGATTTTTCATAAAATCCCCCCCCCCATTATACCACAAGAATTAGCAAACTACGGGAAACAATGGCGGTATGGTTACATAAAGTAGAGGTTCGATACACATGCCAAAACCACTTCAATTAGGGTAATGTTTGGCTATGTAAGCACCTCCAAGAGCATGTCCCAATGGATTAGGACTGTTTGGGGACCCACATGAAGCTCCATAACTAACAAAGTCCCCAATTAGTGCACAAAATCCAAGAGGGATCTAGATCTAGACTAAGGGATGCTCAAGTGGCATTACCAATTGTTGCACTGATCGTTGGGGTGAGTGGTCTTCTTGGGAAAATAGAACCACAAATTCATGACCCCTTGTACCATAGGAAGGTAGGCCATATCACAAGGATTTTTCATAAACCCCCCCCCGCCCCTTGTACCACAAGAATTAGTGAACTACGTGAAACAATGGTGATATGGTTACATAAAGTAGAGGTTTGATACAGACACCAAAACCACTTTAGTTGGGGTAAATTTTGACTAAGCACCTCCAAAAGCATGGCCTAATGAATTAGGACCGTTTGGGGACCCAAGGGAAGCTCCATAACTAATGAAGTCCCCAATTAGTGCACAAAAACCAAGAGGGATCTAGATTAGAAAAGAGGGACACAAGTGAATCAAAAAACTATCTACCATAGCCAAACATGCAACCATAGAGGACAAAGAGAAAAGCGACAACCCTTCCATTGCAATGGACATCAAAATGGGAAACCACAATCACGCATCTAAACCAATGCAAGGGAATTCAAAGGACAAACTTCAACACACTATGAGCCATCGCTAGGATGGATAGGAGGAACTTGGTGTCATTAGTGGGCAAGTCGTGTATGGATAATGCACCCTAAATTCCCCACACACAACATCTGAAGGGATATGTGTATGGTCAGTACGAAGTGGTGCAGAAACTATACACTACAACAAATAGTCATGTTGGCTTGATTAAATATCTTTGAGACTATGATTGAAATATTTAATGAGAATGTTACTCACACACAAATATATTTTTGAGTTTCTATCCCTACAACAAATTTAATTTTACATTGTCCACAGTATAAATTCGAGGTAAATATTTTTGTGTTTAGTCTCTAGACAAAGCTTTGGATCCTGCTAATTTACAATAATTCATTTATAACTCAAGGGACTCGCAATCAAACAAACCTATGTTGCTTCTCACCAATGATGCTCAGTTTTGACTCGCTTTAGAGTCGTGAAAGCTCAGAATCTTGATATTAGTGGATCCATGTTTCCACAATATAAGATATTTTTGTCACGCTTTAGATTCGTGACATCTTAGAATCTTGACATGGTGGATCCATGTTTCCACAATCTAGGAGATTCATGTTTTGACAAAAATCATTTCCCATCAATGGGCAATGTTATCGCACAATTTGTACTTTGATCAAAGGAAAGGTTAATGGAAAGCAAATTAGCATAATTGGAGGTTATCCTATCACTGTCACCTCAATAGGATGCCTCTTTCTATTTAGGGTTGATGGCCCAGGGGAGACGTCCCCGGTGACCTAGGGGTTTGAGAAGACAAGGTTAAGATGTCTATGAAAAAGTCCCCTCTCACAAGTCACCACTGATCAGAAAATCTCGGGGTTTTAACCAATGAAGTAGTGAAATATCAAGATGTACCTGCCCAGAACAAAGCAACAAGAAAATATATCTTTTGCAAGTACAACTTGTTGTTAGTACTTCATAAAACCACAGACTTTATCAATAAAAGCAAATGGCTGATATAATGGTGAAGCAAACAGAAATTTGTAACAGCAATATTTATGAGACAATAGCTTCACAACAAGTGCCCTAAAATAGCTTCAAATTTCAAAATGACCAATAATAATCAATCATTAACATCAAAATACTAGCATTTGTCAAAAGCAAGGCAATGCATTAATCAACTTTTTCAATTGCTTTAAGATGCTTTTAGTGCTGCAAAAGATGGTTGTAGCTTACTTTAGTAACAGCAGCAACAAAGTTAGTAGATTAGGCTATTCTAATGTTAGGAGTGGTTAGTAGAAAGCTTAAGGTATAGGTTTTGATAGTTGTTTTGTGTCAATCACTCAATAGCAAGTCTTAAATCAGTGCCTTTAGGGCAAATGGAGTCTATTAGGTGGCAGCAAATGTTGAAGGAAACAATGATAATAAGAGAACCAAAGACAAGAGAGGTCAACCGTTGAAGTGTTGGTAACCCAAGGCTTCAACTACCAAACCATAGGGGGAAAATAGCTACTAGGGTGTAGGTAACACTAGACCCTAGTAGTTTTCCTCCTTCTTTAGCTCAAGGATGAAGTAATGACGGCTTAGATGAAGCAATAATGTGCTAGGGTGTTGCAATGGCAAGGCCCTTAGCAAAAGCTTCAAGAAAAACGGCTTCTTGGCAAAATCTAGTAGGTGAAACCGTGAAAGCTCTTAAAGCAAGGACAATAACATGTGCTTAGCTTCCTAGGGTTTTAGGCTAGCAATTTCATAATCTTAATGTAAATGCAAGATAAACATAACTATAACCATTCAATGAAGAAGAATTGCAGAAATCTTACATTCATCAAGAATCATCAAGCAAATAGCCTAGTTGAACACTTCCACCAAGAAAATTGCCAAAATAGTCCAAAATTAGCCTCCTTCAACAAGTGCACACTAAATTTCAGTCATGTAACCCCAAATAGAGCGCAAATTTCAGACCTCACCAAGTGTGAGTGAAAGATGATGAAAAATACAAGGGCAAAAACCCTTATTTACACAATTTCAATGACCAAAATTAGGTCAAAAAGGTCGACATGGCCAGTTACATGTAATATCCGGTTTTTACATTAAATGACAAAATAAAACCCTAAATCAAGCAGTAAAGGTGATGTCATGCCCTTTTAGGGTGACGTTAGGCCTTCTTAGGGAAACTTTGGCCTCCAGGGGCAAAACGTTAGGCCTCCTAGGGCCTCTGGATCAAACCACACGTGCCACTTGGCACATAACTGCCTCCACAGTGTCCAAAACGTTGGGTGACGTCAAGGGTCACATGGGTGATGCCATGGGCCTTCCAAGGCCTACATCATAGTGAGAAGGGAAAGACCCCCCTGGGTCCAGGCCTGCCAGGTTGTCTCTAGTGGAACGTCCTCCTCTCTCTCCGGTGCAAACCTTTGATCTGTCTCTACCTCTGGCTGGGGTCTCAGCATCCATCTGGTGGGATTTTAGCCCTATGGAGGTCCGAACTAATCATCTCCCCATGTGTACCTGTCCCTCGGGTGTGGCCCTGCAACATCAACAAGTACGCCCTCCATGGGCTCATAAGTAACAGGGATCATAGCAATGTCAATCACATCTAATAATCAAGTTATTTAAACATGTGCATAAAACCCCCTTTCCCAGACAAGTGCTCAAAGACATTACGCTATTCTACAAGCCAGGTTTGGAGGGGACGTTAGGATATCCTATTGGGTTGATTCTCATTGGATGTGGGATGTTCCCAGATGAAGACAAATCCAGGCCATATAAGTGGATGAGGTGGTAAGGGATGTCTGGGCAATGGGTGCAGTGATGACAGGGGAATATATGGCTTACCTGTGGGCGCCTCTGAAGAGAGTGAGTTGCACCTTGTCATGGATGCAAATGTTTCCAAGCCCATTCATGCCTTTTATCTTTTTTTTTATCATATTGTTTTTTTCTTTCAAGAGACTAGTTAGGGGACACTTCCCTAGCTTGGTGACCAGTGGTGACAATGTTACCCACGAGCATTTCACGGAGATGAGAAGGTTGGCTCGTGATGAGACCCCCTTTCTCTTGGTTATGCCACCAAGAGCCACTACCCTGGTGTGGTGACCAGCTGAATGGTAGTGTCATACTGCTACATGCCCATGGACCTAATAGGTTGGCTCGTGATGAGACCCCCTATCCTCCAACTAGGTCATAATTTTATTATTTTATGGGTCCCTTTATTTCTTGCTAAGAAGCCTTTTATTGCTTTCTCGGGGATCCCTGGGCGAAGCATCTAAAGGTTTTGTTCTTTTGGCTTTTATCTTTTGCCAACTACTTTTTCCCTCTGGGCCTTTACCCCCTTCTTCCCACAAGGTAAGGTACATGTAATGTCCCTTTCCAAATATGAGCTCCAGAAGAGGAGGCTTAATGGTCTAAACCGCCCCGTTAGACTATAGCCAGGGCCAAAGAGGGGTAAACAGGGTTACTAGAGGTCACTCCAGTCACAGGTGTTATATTCGGAAAGTGGCATTGAGCTAAAAAGGGTTAAAAGCGCTTTTAAGTCATTATGAGCTAAAAATAGAAGTCAACA
>SNQJ01S0110421.1:0-29107 GCA_010110895.2 Picea sitchensis
GGAATTCCAAAAAGGATAATCCTTGCAACAAAGAAAGTATTAATTAAGAAGTAATGACAGAGATGCACAGGATGCGATCTACTCATATTTTCTATATGGCCATAATTATAGAAAGAAATGTTAAATGAAGCAACATTTACAGAAGTGCAAAGAATGAAAACTGAGTGCATAAAAATTATGGTAAGAACGTGATTCATAGGTTAAAGTTTAATAGCACAAAAACATGTCCAAACCCTATGATTATCTTTCCTGAGATATTTAATAGATGATGTGGTGAATGAATACAATATTAGGGTATAACACGTAATAAATAAGGATACCTTTTCTTTTCTTAGTACAGAGTTGTTGAACATAAGAAAACCTTAAATTTACGTAAACAGTTTATTTGTAACTATATCAAACGAGTGATCAAGTAAAGGCCACTGCCGAGGTGGTCATGTGACATGGAATGACTCTTCTCGGAAGAGAAATTTTATAAATAGAGAATACAAAGAAGTGATGCTGCTATTTTCCAAAGAAAACAAAGAGAATAGGGGCCTTTTAATTCTGTCAAGCATGTAGAGAGAGTAATTATAATTTTACCTGCAAAGTTTCAACAACAGTCAAGTCTGTAACAACGTCAACAAGCATAGTATGTTTCGAAGGATTTGGAAGAATCCCAGAATGTAAGAATAAGACTATAATCTTTCGATCATGACTTTCAACAATGTCTTCCCGTATAGTCCTTTGTGTTGAAGATTATTTTATTTTACAACATGCTCTTGACAAGTGTCACAGGTGTAACGACACCTGTTCAGTTTTAAAACAAAAACGAGAAAAATCTCATAGGGTTTAACTTATAGTAATAGTGTTTCTGACCATGGTAAGACTGGGAAGGAACCCAAAAGAATATGGGCTTAAATATTGATACCCAATCGAGAAGAAACTCAATAACCCCTTTGATGGCGTGAAGAGACGAGACCACACACCTCGTCGTGCTCTCCTACTCACAGGATCGTTCTCATTCATTCATGAGCCGAAGCGGATATTTCGATTCCTCCATGGAATCTCTGCTAAAAACTCGATCCACAGGTCCTTCATTCACCTACATGGTTTTTCTGCACTTAACCATGATCTTCCCTGACTCAGTTTCAGGTTTCGGGGTTTCTTCTTTCCCAATGTCAAGATTTCTTGTCCCCACGGACTCTCAATCACCAATTTGCCGATGCGCTCTCTTTCGGCCTTAGCCCCTCCTGGATATACTCTGGTCCATGTGACCGCTAATTCATAAGACCGTAGCCTTATATTCCTTCCGTCGGGGTTTTGGACCTTAAAATACCGATGTGCTCCCACTTTCGTTAGCCCTCCAGGCTAGACTCCTGGTCCACGTGACCTCCCCCTATATGACCGTAGTCATACTCCTTATTGGGGTTTCGAGATTTCCAATGTTGAAACACATATGTCCTCAGGATTCACGATCCCTCGAATCCCAACGTTCTCTTTACGCACTAGCTCTCCTGGCTAGGCTCCTATCCCATATGACCATTATCCCCGTGACCGCAGTCTTGTCTCTCTGTCGAGGTTTCAAGATTTTCAATGCCGCAGTGCATTGGCTCACGGGATTCCTGATTCCTCGAATCCCAACTCTCCGATATGCTGAGAGCTAGCCCCCACACAACAAATCTTTCTTCCTTCTGCGATATGCTAACAGTTGGCCCCCACACAATGGAGCTTTCTTCCTTCTCTGATATGCTGACAGTTGGCCCCCACGATGGCACTTTCCTCCTTGTTGGGGTTTCGGACTTCGCGATTCTAAAATGCCCAAACCTCTTGTCACCAGGATTCCCGATATCCCGATGACCAAAATGTCGATGAACGACTTCCTGTTGGGACTTTCCCCGATGGCTCCGATTGTTGCCGCGCGTCCTCCTTTGATGGACAGTCCTGATTAACTCTCGGAGTTTCGAGACTTCTGATGTACTGACTTTCACGACCTCAGGAACTCCAATTTCCCGAGTGCCAATATACCAACTATCTTCAGATTTCTGACACCTGTCTCCCCAAACGGACGACTCATATTATATCGGGGTTTTCACTATGGACTTCCCCAATCTCCTGTCCACGGGAATGCCGATATCCCGACTCCCGACGCCTCAATCTTCGCCACATGTCTCCACAAACGGACAGTCCAGATCGCTCCCGGGACTTTTACTATGGAAATCCCTGATTCCTTGTCCTTTTGACTCCCGATGGTAAAACTCGTGCAACTCATGTCCGATCCAATGGCTAATGGGTAATTTTCTCAAGATCTGACGGTTCAGATCTATTCTCCTGTGCACTTACTCCAGAGGCTAAACTCTGCGCGCCTTCACCCGATCCAACGACTGATGGGTATCTGAGTGAGATCCAACGACTGATGATCTCCCCCTTCTATATGCTTTCTCTATTGCTCCCTGGACGTAGAAACCAACGATCCAGATATCTTCCTCCAGCCGATCTAACGGCAGCTATGCTCCCTCATGAGCTTCTGCACTCCTTCTTCCCAGACTTGGAATAATTTCCAGTTCTCAAAGGCCTCGACCTTTTCTTCATCTCCGCGAACTCCACGACTATCAGTCTCGCCTGCGCTCTTCCACGATGCTATTCCTCCTTATATTTTATAGACTCTCAACTCCTCCAAATAGTTCTTCAACCTCTGCACTCCTTGCAGCTACGCTCTCTGTGCACCGAAAACACTGTCCCTCCTGAGCTTCTGCACCTGAATCCTCAAGGGACTCTATGAATCTTACACCTCTGTAGGGTATTCATGCACCCAAAGTGTTATCTATCTTGATCTTCTCAACCACTCAGACCCCTAAGGGATTTTGTCTTTCTTCCCTTCTCCCACAGATGGAGAAATATGGATTCCCTCCTAGATATCCTTCTGCTCAAGCAACTTTTTGCTGAGTGCTTTTGGGTATTCAGTAACCTCACGAAGATCCCTCAGTGGATTCTTCTTCAAATCACATAACTCAAAGAGTTCTCTTCTTCCTGTGCCTATCTGAACAATGTCTCTATGCCCACCTGGCAGAGTATCTTCTCAGAACTTCCAGCCGTTTTGTTCTTCTTCTGTGCACCTATACACTCGCTCAATGCCCACCTGGTAGAGCTCTCAGAATCTTCAGTGATTCTGGTTCTTCTTCCTGAAATCACAGCAGATTTATATCTTTGTGCACTCCTTGTATTGGCTAAATTCCCACCTAGCAGAGCTTCATAGAATCCTTAGTGATTCTGGCTTCTGTCTGAACTCACAACAGAGTTCCTCCAACTACACCTTGTGCCTGTGCTCAATGCCCACTTGGCATAGCTTTATATAACTCATAGCTAAGTTCTGTATGCAACTGTGTCTCTCATACATAGCCTTTCCTCCAAGGTATTCAACAACCTTGAGGTCTTCCTCTAAGTTGTTGACTTCAGTTCTTTTTCCGCAACACGTCTTTGTCTAAACCAGCAGTGTTCAGAAATGCATCCTCTGTGCACGACTATTAGAACCCGCAGTGTTCTATCACATCCTCATGGTATGAAGCCTCAAATACCTTCACCTAAAATCAAACACACTCCTGCAAATGCACGACTATAGTATACATCTACAGCATATACAAACACTCGCACACATCCACATAACATAGAATTCATGCAGGAAAAACTGCTTCTGTTTATATTAAAAATGGCAAATGCCTGTTTGTACAAGGGTGTTCTCGAGCTCTCTCTGGCTCTACAACTCAAATTCTTCTTTTTCTTACTCTCAGATTACTACCAAAATGAGATACTAAAAATCTTGTTTACCTGAGGGGGATCTTCGAGCGCTTCCCTCCAATCTACCAACCCTATTCAATTACATTGAATAGTTGTCTAGTCCAGAATCGGATCTAGATCTCAGCCATACAAACATTAATGGCCAATCTACCTAATGCCTACACAAAGGCACGACTCTACAACTCACCATCTTAGACATTTAATTACATTGAATTCATACTTCAAATGAGGCTGCACCTCTCTCTTCAACGCGCGATTTCAATTCGCTGGCGTGGCTGGCTGGCTGGCTGGATGACATGGAGATATTCTCCTGCATCAAACTTCTCAGCTGCAAAATTCATGAGCTCCTGCTCATGAGCTTCCCATCTCAACTGTTGAAATCCCCCCTAGATCCCAAATCATTCTCTAGAGTTGTTCATCTGCTCCATCTTGTTGTTGTTGTTGCTTCTACGTTGTTGCTGCTTCTTTTCTACCCAGCCTCTCCTCGTTGGTAGTTTCTGATGACCCCAACATCAGCCTTCCGATCTCCTCGATCACTGCATCCAGCTGCTCCAGTGGTTGGCTATGTTCATGCAGTCTCCTCAGCCACACAAATTTTCTACTCATGGGCAGATTCTCAGGATCTCCCATGCCTTATTCTTCAATTTCCAACTTCACATGTTGGATGTGCATGCCCTGCACCTTCACCCTCTCTTCCAGGGCTTCTATCTGTTCCCACAAATCAGAAAAACAAATGTTGTCTACCTCTTCTTCTTCTACTGCAAACTCCCATGTTGCAATCTCTTCAGCTTCTTGGCTGAAAATGTTGAGACATTCCTCCAAATGCTCATTTTCGTTTCCTTAGGCTTCTTCTTGGGCAGTTTCAGATATCTACTCCAATTCTTCTGCGACAGTATCAGCTAGCTGTCCCTCTGCTGTTGCTTCATCTGCAACACATACTTTTTCCTCTTCCTGGGCAAATGGTAGGAATACTCCAATTCCCCCAATCATCAGAATATTATCCTGATCTTCCTCCTCTGTCAGCTGAACCTGCTGATATAAATCCATCTCTGAATTTATGAGACCCTCAGACAGTCTCATCTGCTCGGTCATCTCCTCGGGCTGATCAAAATTCACCTGCTCATCCTTGCCCACCTGGCAATATGGGATGCTTATGCTTCTCTCCTGGTAGATTATGAGATCAACCGATCCAATCTTCATCAGCACTCCTTACTAAATTGAACTCACCTCCCAGTCCATGAGACCTTCAGATAGTATCGAATGCTCATCTCTGCCCACCTAGCAATCTGAGATACTTCCGCTGCCCTCCTGGAAGTCTTCGAGATCCTGCAGCGACCTCATATCATTGCCCAACTGGCAATGTGAAATTCCTCGACTGTCCTTCTGACAGTCTTTGAGATCACGTAGTGATATCAATTTGTTGCCCACCTAGCAAATTGGAATTTCTTCTCTGCCCTCCTGGCAGTTCTTGAGATCCTCAAATGATCCCATTTCACTGAGATCTCTCCCAGTCTCTGGTTCACATATCTGAACCATTTCTTTTTCTGGTCCATTGAGGTTTTCAGCATACCTCAACCATCTTTTTAACAGCCTCCACTGTCCTCTGACCATCAACTCTTTGATTGGCCATTTCGCTTTCGGTTTCTTCATGGGCCATTCATATACCCATATCGACTTCTTATCCTGCCGCATATGCAGTTTGAGCTTCTCTATGTCTTCCTTTAATTCATAGAGCTCTTTATCCATTTCTGCAAGCTTTTCTGCCTTTCTTTTCTTCCCAGCATGCCTATTTTCTTCAGTAACCATGGTGTTGTCTCTGTTTGCTTTCCTAGAAAACCTGTTGTTGTCACTCTGCACCAAGAGTGTTACCAGCTTCATTCTCCTACAATCTCCCTGACTATCTTCTTTATTGCTGCCTACCTGCAAACAACCGCCACAGAGTCTCCAATGCTCTGTATTCCTTTGCCTTCTCCCTCTGCTTGAAATATACAAACAAAGTTCTAGCACTAATACCACTTGATGGCACGAAGAGACGTGACCACACACGTTGTCGCGCTCTCCTGCTCACAGGATCGTTCTCATTCATTCATGAGCTGAAGCAGCTCTTTCGATTCCTCCATGGAATCTCTGCTAAAAACCCAATCCATAGGTCCTTCGATCACCTACATGGATTTTCTGCACTTAACCATGATCTTCCCCTACTCAGTTTTGGGTTTTGGGGTTTCTTCTTTCCCGATGTCAAGAGTTCTTGTCCTCGCGAACTCTTGATCACCAATTTATCGATGCACTCTCTTTCGTCCTTAGCCCCTCCTGGCTATGCTCTGGTCCATGTGACCGCTAATTCATAAGACTGGAGCCTTATATTCCTTTCATCGAGGTTTTGGACCTTAAAATCCCGATGTGCTCCCACTTTCGTTAGCCCTCTAGGCTAGACTCCTGGTCCACGTGACCTCCCCCTATATGACCGCAGTCATACTCCTTATCAGAGTTTCGAGCTTTCCAATGTCGAAACACATATGTCCTCAGGATTCGTGATCCCTCGAATCTCGATGCACTCTTTACGCACTAGCTCTCCTGGCTAGGCTCCTGGCCCATATGACCATTATACCCGTGACCACAGTCTTGTCTCTCCGTCGAGGTTTCGAGCTTTTCAATGCCGTAGTGCATTGGCTCACAGGATTCCCGATTCCTCGAATCCCGACTCTCTGATATGCTGACAGCTGGCCCCCACACAACAAATCTTTCTTCCTTCTCTGATATGCTGACAGCTGGCCCCCATGATGGCACTTTCCTCCTTGTCGAGGTTTCAGACTTCATGATTCCAAAATGCCCAAACCTCTTGTCACCAGGATTCCCGATATCCCGATGACCAAAATGTCGATGAATGACTTCCTGTCGGGACTTTCCCCGATGGCTCCGATTGCTGTCGTGCGTCCTCCTCTGATGGACGGTCTTGATTAAGTCTCAGGGTTTCGAGACTTCTGATGTCCCGACTTTCACGACCTCAGGAACTCTGATTTCCCGAGTGCCAATATAATGACTCTCTTTGGAGTTCTGACACCTGTCTCCCCAAACAGACGACTCATATTATATCAGGGTTTTCACTATGGACTTCTTCGATCTCTTGTCCACGGGAATGCCGATATCCCGACTCCTGACGCCTCGATCTCCTCCACGTGTCTCCACAAATGGACGGTCCAGATTTCTCCCAGGACTTTTACTATGGAAATCTCCAATTCCTTGTCCTCGTGACTCCCGATGGTAAACCTCGTGCAACTCCTGTCCGATCTGACGGCTGACGGGTAATTTTCTCAAGATCTGACGGTTCAGATCCATTCTCCTGTGCACTTACTCCAGAGGATAAACTCTGAGCACCTTCACCCGATCCAATGGTTGACGGGTATCTGAGTGAGATCCAACGACTGACAATATCCCCCTTATATATTCTTTCTCTGGTGCTCCCTAGACGTAGAAACCAACGGTCCAGATCTCTTCCTCCAGCCGATCTGACAGTGGTTGTGCTCCCTCCTGAGCTTCTGAACTCCGATTTCCAGACTTGGAAGAATTTCCAGTTCTCAAAGGTCTCGACCTTTGCTTCGTCTCCGCGAACTCCACGACTGTGAGTTTCGTCTGCGCTCTTCCACGACGCTATTCCTCTTGAGATTTTATAGACTCTGAACTCCTCCAAAGAGTTCTTCAACCTCTGCACTCCTTGCATCTACGCTCTCTGTGCACCGAAGACACTGTCCCTCCTAAGATTCTGTGCTCGAATCCTCAAGGGACTCTATGACTCCTACACCTCTGCAGGGTCTTCATGCACCCAAAGTGATATATCTCCTGAGCTTCTCAACCACTCAGACCCCTAAGGGATTTTGTCTTTCTTCCCTTCTCCCACAGATGGAGAAATATGGATGCCCTCCTGGCTATCCTTCTGCTCAAGCAACTTTTTGCTGAGTGCTTCTGGGTATTCAATAACCTCGCGAAGATCCCTCAGTGTATTATTCTTCAAACCACATAACTCAAAGAGTTCTCTTCTTCCTGTTCCTTTCTGCACAATGTCTCTATGCCCACCTGGCAGAGTATCTTCTCAGAACTTCCAACAGTTTTGTTCTTCCTCTGTGCACCTATGCACTCGCTCAATGCCCACCTGGCAAAGCTCTCAGAATCTTCAGTGATTCTGGTTCTTCTTCCTAAACTCACAGCAGAGTTCTATCTTTGTACACTCCTTGCACTGGCTCAATGCCCACCTGGCAGAGCTTCACAGAATCCTCAGTGATTCTGGCTTCTTTCTGAACTCACAACAGAGTTCCTCCAAGTGCACCTTGTGCCTGTGCTCAATGCCCACTTGGCAGAGCTTTACAGAACTCACAGCTAAGTTCTGTCTGCAATTTTGTCTCTCATACATAGCCTTGCCTCCAAGGTATTCAACAACCTTGAGGTATTCCTCTAAGTTGTTGACTTCAGTTCTTGTGTCGTAGCACGTATTTGTCTGAACCCGTAGTGTTCAGAAATGCATCCTCTATGCACGGCTATCAGAACCCGCAGTGTTTTGCCACACCCTCCTGGTATGTAGCCTCAACGACCTTCACCTAAAATCAAACACACTTCTGCAAATGCACGACTACAGTATACATCTACATCATATACGAACACTCACAGACATCCACATAACACATAATTCATGCAGAAAAAACTTCTTTTGTTTAAATTAAAAATGGCA
This sequence comes from Picea sitchensis, assembly GCA_010110895.2. Taxonomy (NCBI): domain Eukaryota; kingdom Viridiplantae; phylum Streptophyta; class Pinopsida; order Pinales; family Pinaceae; genus Picea; species Picea sitchensis. Next base: position 8,495 of record SNQJ01S0110421.1, read on the forward strand.
AATGTCTGTTTGTACAAGGGTGTTCTCGAGCTCTCTCTGGCTCTACAACTCAACTTCTTCTTTTTCTTACTCTCGGCTTACTACCAAAATGAGATACTAAAAATATCTTTTACCTGAGGGGGCTCTTTGAGCGCTTCCCTCCAATCTACCTACCCTATTCAATTGCATTCAATAACTGTCTAGTCTAGAATTGGATCTAGATCTCAGCCATACAAACATTAATGGTCGATCTACCTAATGCTTGCACAAAGGCATGACTCTACAGCTCACCAGCTTAGACATTTAGTTACATTGAATTCAGATTTCAAATGAGGTTGCGCCTCTCTCTTCAATGCACGATTTGAATTCGCTGGTGTGGTTGGCTGGCGGGTTGGCTGACATGGAGAGATACTCCTGCATCACCCTCAAACCTGACTGAGAAATTTAAGGGATTTCAAATGAAATCGTGAAAATGATGGAACCTGGAATGAAAATGCATATAGAGGTACAACTATCATCTGATATAAAACCTAAAAACAAATATAAAACATAAGGTATGTGATATAGAACCTCAAAATTATTACATTGCACCAGACACAGAATGCATTACACAGAGTATACATTGCATAGGAAGAGAATGAAATTATGTAAAAATACATTACACAGAGTATACACTGCATAGACACAGAAGAAAATTATGTAAAAGTACATTTCATAGAGAACATAAGAAATAGAACTCTTACTCACCCATGTTCATGGAGAAACCTCAAATGTATTGTTTACTTCCATCCCTCACCAGATACGAGCATTACCAAAATCATTGGTTGCATATAGTGCAGAGGGAAAATGTTTTACGAGACCAATGAGGAAACTACGAAGAAAGAATGATACCTCGAGCCCCTTTCTATTGGTTTAAGACTGATTGGTATGCCCCACACCATGGCCATGTGAAATCGACTTAAGTGGCGAGCCCACATTGGGAAGTTCCCTGTAGTGTCAGTTCAATAGGGTACTGGTCATGACCTATCCCCATTAATGGGTCAGGAAAAACTTAAATGTCTACAGGCTAGAAGGACCACCTCAAGGACGATTTACAAACCACTTAAATGATGGGTGTATATGTTCAGCCTTAGATCGAGGAAAACCATGTTAAGTTATGCATAGGGTTACAATGTTTATTGTTGTATGTACATCATTTTTCCTTGTTTAAACATAGTTTGTTAGACTATGGTAAGATACTATGTTGTTATGGGTGTTGTAACCCTAACACATACATTATAAATTTGATAATTATGTCTCCTAGTTCAACCTTGTGTCCGTTTAAGGTTTTAATCTTGTTGACAAGAATTATATCGCTTACATGTTTTATAACATAACATATTACCTATTATATCATGGATAGCATGGTTTGATGTAGCCCTAGGGCTCATGTTATGGAATTTGACAGTCGTAGCCTTTAATTCATCGATGTATTTAAATGTATGAATCTAATATAATAAAAATTCTATGATCAAATGCAATAGTAGGATATATGTTGGGTTTAAATCTCCTTTAAACTTTAGGATGGATAATCCAATGGAGTGAAACTTCTATGTGTATAAATAGTGAAACTGTTATTTAATAGACTTTAGTTTTCCCCTACAATTTGTTTTTTAATGAAATTTTGGGTGCACTACATATGGTATTAGAGTTATAGGTTACAACGCTTGGACCTTGGGACAGTACCAGAATTGTATTTTTTTTTTTAAGGAAAAATCTAACGAATATATTTATTATTACAAATAGAAACAAAAACTATCTTTTGTGAAAATGTCAGTGCAGAATGAAGAAGGAGATAGAACTGAGGGGAATCAAAACCAATAACTTCATAGAAACCCAAAAAATAATATTCAAGGAAGTTCAGCCACCCATGTCTTGGAAACGATGAGGAACCTTATCATGGAATTACAAGTATTTAAAGCAGATAACGAAAACTTGAAGAAAGCACAAGAAGACTAGCTGGAAAAAAATGTAATGTTGTTACGCAGTATAATAAAAAAGAAGAGTCTAAAAGACAATGAAACAAAAGAATAGGTCCGCAAAAATTTCTCTAAGAAATCTATTCATATAAAAGGAAAAGAGGACAATTCTTCCAAAGACACATACATGATAGAAAACAAATAATCTAGAGACAGGAAAACAAAACAAGTAGACCACCTAGAACATGAGTTCAAAAAGATAAAAAACACCACCTTTGATGGATAATATAAGACTGGTGATGTAGGTGATGTTAGATTACTGAGCGGGGAGGTGAATCAGTAATAATGTAACTATAATATTTTTTCTCCAAATAATATAAGTGTTATATCAATTTAGAATTATTATCCAATAATGTGCAATAAGAAATGAACAATCACACACATTTACATGGAAACCTAAATTGGGAGAAAACCACAGAATGCTTTATCTTATATGTCTTGAAGAATTACATTCATTGGAAGAACAAACTTTCTTTGTTTTCTAGCTACAACTGGAAGGATGATCCAACCCCCTAGTTTCTTAGGCCACAACCTAAGGGAAGCTCCAACTCCCCATTTTTCTAGCTACAACCCCCTATCTTCTCCGGCTACAGCCGTAAGGTGGCTACAAACACATGTCCTTACCCCGTCCAACCACCCTGAAGTAGAAATAGAATGATGTAACCATTGTCACACTATCACTGTGAGATATACCGCTGTAAACATGTACCAATAAACCTGAACCATTCATCAACCATGCATCAAATGTACCTCAACCTGTAATCAACATGTACCATAAACAAGTGCATCAACGATGCACCAACCTGTGCCAAACAATATGTAATCAACCTGTACCATAAAAAAAGTGAAACCAACCATGTACCAAGTATGTACCAATCATGTGTCAAGTAATCATCAACTACGACTCATCAATATGTACCAAGATCATCAACTATACATCTCATGTATGTGCCAACTCATCAGCTACTTGTCTCAACCATGTACCCAACTTGTACCTCAACCAAAATACCTCATCAATTTCATCATCCAAATATGATTTGTAACTCTTTAATAGACCTGGTGTATATGATCATATACTTGCAAACCTTCCTTCTTTAACAACAAGAGACTATCATTTTCATCAAACATTTCTTTAGTCTCACAAGACTAGTTTTGTATTAGCCAACAATTGTAACTTGAAATAATCATAAGTTTTTACCTATAATGAATAAAGATTTGAAACTGATACATAATGTTAGTCAGTGTGTTTTATGCAATTCCTCTAGGTTTCACTACTTTAAACCTCTCAGAAAAGGAGTTATGGCACAAATGACACACCTTTCTGAATTCAGGATTATTCTAGAGAGCCACCTTGTAAAGTGTACCCCACAAAGAATATTTGTTGAATTTATTTGAAACTATTACACAACATACTATATACTATACTCTAACCAAAACATCTTTTCTTACTTAATTTTTATCTGTTATGAATAAGTTATGACGCTTTTACCCGAAGCACTTGTTGTTGACTAGTTTCAAGACTAGCCACAAACCCTATTTTCCACGGAGTGTAACTCCAAAAATACAATGACCCACAAGATGAATGTTTTGACACATTTACTTGGATATGTTTCCTCAATGTAATATAAATTTCACGGTCTGAATCATTCTATAAAAAAGGTTATTGCAAAAATTGTGAGATGACCTGGAAAAAACATACCTTAGAAAGCATCATCAAAAGAATTTATCCTTCCTTGAATTATGGCCTTCTTTTCTTCACTTTCCTCAGAAATTCCATTTATAAATATTTTGGTTACCTCAGAAACCTATAGGTATTCAATATGCTCAATTGTGTCTAAAATGAGAGAGCCTTGCCTCTTATTTATACTCTCCAAGTAGCTTCCTTAAAAACATCTTCTAGGTCACTTTGCCCACTTTCCTTATTTTAGAGTTAACCCACTTCTAATTTCTCCATTAAATTTATAAATTAAATAATTTATTTTTTATTAACTTTGAATTATAGTACACTCATCACTTCAGTTTATTATTTACCTTTTAAAATATCTTAAACCACTTTGACTACTTTGACCTTTTGGGGCTTCTAGATGACATAAGAGGGTCCTCCAACTTCGTAAGGCCATAAATATCAAACCGTGAGGAGTTATGTGATGTTCCACATACCACCAAAAATGGAATGACATGTAATATCCATATAGAATAGTATCACCTTCAAATATATCAAAAATCATACTGCTATCCATCAAACAAACTTGTGTCCATTACCCAAACCTGGGTTCTCAAACTTTACTTGGTCATAAATCTGTAACCGTGAGGAGTTATGTGACGTTCCATATACCACTAGAAATGGAATTACAAGAACTATCCATATAGGATAGTTTCCCTTAAAAATTCACTATCCTTCATCTCATTATTCCACAATTGAGCATGGGTTCTCTTACTCCGCAAAGCATCTTCTCGTGAGGGATTTCACTATAATGGGACCACTTTGGAGTTCATCCATTTTTACTTCTTATCAACCATGAAAAGATAATAATGAGTCATATTTACATCAAAAAATATTGGGCCCATTACCAAAACCTTTGTGTTGTGGGGCTTTCTTCAACCGTTGACATCAATGGAAATCAACCTTAATCAACAAGTGAAGCATGGTTGTTATACATTAAGAAATACTTTCATATTTATAATTACTCTAGTAATATGAATGTTAGAATGGCCATACATAACTTAAAAGGAAAAGATAGCATCTGGTGGCAAGACTTGAAATTAGCAAAGGGATTGAAAGAAAAACAAATGGAATGGTCAGAAATAAAAAATTATTTCAATAAGAAGTACTTATCAAAACGTTCTTACGAAAGAAAAACTAAGGAATTTTACAAACTGCGACTAGGACAAATGGAAATGGATGATCTAATAAATAAATTCCTAGATCTGTTGAGGTTTGTACCATATATCAAGGAATATAAGGTAAATATACAAAGGTTCTTAAGCTATTTACCACAATATTACAAGGACATGGTTTAATTTTATAATCCTAAGTCTTTAAATGAAGTATTTAAAAAGGCTTGAATATGTTATGATCAATACAAACAAAGATATGAAATTCCCAAGGCCTAGAAAGAAAAGAAATAGGATAAAATGAATCAACGTCATAAAGGATTCCAAACAACTCCTTTCCGTAACATGGAAAAGGGTTTTCAAAGGAAGGACTATCACTCTAATACAAAGAATATTTAAGATGGAAATAAACTAGTTAATTTTGGGTTCAAGAAGGTAGGGGCACCCCGAGAGAATCGTTGAAATCTTGGGAGTGTGGAGAACCCCACATGAGGAGAAATTGTCCATGCTTAAACCCAACAAAAAGAACTTCATTCCACAATCTAGAAGAGACTTCAATAGTTGGAGACATTGGTAGAAGCATGCATAAGATCAATGCAACTCTGGATGGAAGACATGCAGATCATCAATCCACTACTGTGGAAGTTGAAGGTAAAATTCATTTCAACAACGTTTCTATACTAATTGACCCAAGAGATAGTCTGATTTATATTACTCCATCTTTAGTAGAATTGAACAAGTTAAAGAAGGTAAAACATACTAAATCTTGGTTAGTACAACTAGCAATTGGGAACAAAAGAAAGGTAACAAATTTCATTTATAATTGTGAACTCAATATAAATGGTCATAGTACAAATTTAAATATGAATGTATTACCTTTGGGGTTTTACGATATAAATATCGAAATGTAGTGGTTAGAAAAACATAAAGTGATATTAAATTGTTACGAAAAGTCGGTTTTGTATAAATATGAAAATAATATAGTCAAAACAGTACAAGGAATAAAAAAACTAGTTTTTGTTAGGAAAATATCAACAATGCAATTTAATAAATGTATTAATAAGGGTTTCCAACTATATATTTTTCAAGTAACTAATATCTTAGGCCAAGAAAGAAAACCAAGTTTAGAAGACTTTGGAGTCCTACATGGGTTCAAAGATGTATTCATAGAAGAAATACCAAAACTATATCCAAGGAGAGAGATAGATTTCTCTATAGATATACTACCTGGATCTGCCCTGATGTCAAAGGAACCTTACAAAATGAGTATACCCAAATTAAAATAAATAAAAAATAAGTTACAAGAATTGTTAGATAAATAATATATCAAACGAAGTGTTTCACCCTAGGGAGAACCAATTTTATTTGTTAAAATGAAAGATGGAACTTTGAGATTGTGTATTGATTATCAACAACTGAATAAAATGACGATTAATAATAAGTATCCTTTACCTATAATTAATGATCTCTTTCACCTGGTTGGAGAAGGAATGATATTCTCTAAGCTAGATTTGAGGCCTGGTTATCCCTAGGTCAGGATAAAGGATGAAGATTTAAACAAAACAAAATTTAGAAAATGTTATGGACAATATGAATTTGTAGTGATTTCGTTCGGACATACTACTGCACCAACAACCTTTATGTGTTTGAAGAATAGTATATTCATCCAATAACTGGATCAATTTGCGTTGGTTTTTATTGATGATATTTTAGTTTATTAAAAAATTGAAGATGAACATGAAGAGCATCTAAAATTAGTATTACAGACTTTAAGAGAACACAATTCATATGCTAAGTTTGATAAGTGTGATTTCCACCAAAGAAAAATATAGTATTTAGGGCACGTAATATCAGAGGATGGTATTGCAGTGGACTCGAAAAATATTAAAGTCATTATGGAATGGCCTATTCCTAAATATGTATCATGCATAAGGTCATTTATGAGTATTACTGATTATTACCAGAGATTTATCGAAGGATTTTCCATAATTTCATATCCAATTACATCACTACAGAAAAAGGGAATAAATTTTAATTGGTCACAAAAATGTCATGACATTTTTGATAATCTAAAAGGACTGCTAACTACAACACCTATCCTAAAAGTAGTAGATACATATAAATAATTTACAGTTTGTGTAGATGTGAGTAAAGAGGGACTATGATGTGTGCTAACACAAAATGGACACATCATCTGTTATGAATCATGCAAATTGAAAGAAAACGAATGCAACTATGTGACTCACGATTTAGAATTATCAACTGTGATTCGAGTATTAGAAATGCAGTGGCATTATTTAATGGGAAGAAAATTTATGCTACTAACCAACAACAATGGTGTAAATAATTTGTCTAGTCAACCAAATCTCAATGAAATACAAGCGAGATGGTTGTCCTTTTTAAGTGAGTTTTATTTTTAAGAACGACACATCAAGGGTAAGGAAAACAAGGTTGTAAACGCACTAAGTCAGAGGACCTGTAATGAACCTCCTCGTTACGCCGACAAACCTCTTATAACAAGTGTAAATTATTTTTTTCGTGTGTGTGTGAATGTGTAAAAGGGTAACAAGACATTATACTCTGCGCCGCCACATGATGACAAACCATGATGCATGCAACTGTGATATCAACATAAGGATCTAAGGCACACATCAACATATGTCAGTAAATAACAACAATCAAACGACAAAATAGAAAGACTGACTACCCGCCCGTCCTACCCTGCAATGGTTACGACCTTCAAGACACATAAGCAATGCTCAAGCCCAGGTTCCCATCAATTTTAACCATTTAAGGTCTCAGGGCTGGCGATTGTTCTAAGGAATATGGAGGTGTCTACATCGCACTAACACCAATCAGACCAAGCTAAACATGCTAAATCAACAAACAATAATGATGATCATTGCGCGATAAGTTTCTATAAACCAACACATATCACAAGAATTCCATGGTGCAAGAAAATTTGATTATGAAATCCATCATGAAATGACATAAGTGCAAGCGAGAAGAAAACAAGTTTATTTTAAATCAGGCTGCAAAGGTAGTCATCTAATTTACTTCGAGGTGCAGAATGAATCATTCATTAATTCAGCTATAGCTAACATTCTAGTGGCAGATGAACTGACTACACACATGCCCGTCATACCTATCATGGTGCCAAATAAAATAATCTACAATGATTAATCCATCCATCATGGTTCCGAATAAAATAATTTGCTATGATTAATCCATCCATTACGCAATATAAAAAGAAAACAGTTGAGCAAAAGAAATTACATGAATAGCAAGAAATACATGGGCACAATCTTCGATTTTGAAATGTCAATGAACTCTTCTAGATACGATTAGTAACTCGTTAAGATCAAGATAATTTAATTCAAGCATCACTTATCAAGTGATTCAACTCATGTAACAATACAACTCCTATGTAGCTCACTAGGTAACATAAAGAACGAATCATCTTACTCAAGTGGTGAATTAAGAATTTAATACCAATTCCATATCCACATGTTTATTATTTTTCTTAAGGTAATCATAAAAGATCAACTTAATATATAGTCGATGTAAATAAAGGCTACTTTATACATCCATCAAGAATTTAAAAGATCATCACTGATTAACAATATATAAGACTTCAATGCTACTTTACACTTCTTATTACAAGGTACCACAAGAAGATTCCAATGCAATTTAATAATCAATGTTGACTTACAATAATGCAATTTAAACACTCAATGTTGACTTACAATGAATGAAACCTTTATTAAATAAACACCATCTATCCTTTAATAATTAAAACTGCTGGGCGATTACTAAATGAAACAACAACAAAAACATCCACTCTCATTATCATGATAAAGTTAACTTTTAATAAACAACTTTTAAATGGAAGAAACCTTTAATAATAAAAACACAATCAATCTGTTAATAGTTAACACTGTTGGGCGAATCAAAAGAAACAACCATAGGAACCTCCACTCTTTTTATCATGATAAACTTAGCTTTCAAATCGACTTAATTGAATAAAACCTTCTGAGCAAACTGTGCATGCACCCTTCAAAATCGGAGTAAAGGAACGTGTGTCAGGAGAAGTCTGCATCTAAATAAGGGTGCTCTATCCCAACAATGGTCTAGCTGTACTGATCAACCCCAAAACCAGCTATCATAAATTAAGGAAACTGTAGGGGCAAGTCAGGTCTTAAATCAAGGCAAATTCAAGATTGAGGCTACTGTTGTTTTACGAATGGGCATAACATGCCTCTCGAACATTGCCACCACTCGCGCATGCACCCAATCTGGCCTATTGTTTCCAACCCAACCCACAGGCCCACTAAAACCAAAACCTAGGACTGTAAGAGTAAAACTCAGATCGGGACCCACAGAAACAAGCCATCTTAACCATATGATGCCTCTAATCCACGAATGGAAATCTACTGAATAAACAAAGGGTCGTAGATCCAGTCCACCAAGGTCCAAGAGTTACACCTCCCAACCAAGAAACAATACACACCCAGAGCGATGGAATCTACAGAAGGCATCACAAGGATATCCCACGAGGATCCCCGGGGTTGCATCCTACATGCACGCTACCCAACAGACTAGAAACAAGGATGGGACGCGGCCATCCACAGAACTGTGTGGGGGTTTGGACGAGACAACTGAGCCACTGAGCATCACATCAATAAAATTTGTGGGTATTTGTTCATTTCCACAATGAAGTCACACCAAGAATGATCCTCCAAGTGTCAAAGTATATCAATATGAGCTCCAATACACAAAGTGTCCAAGCAACCAATTCAAGGGAAGCCCATGGGTCCAAAATATTGCACTACGCGTCACTGCCCAGGAAAATTTAAAAGGGTGCAGACACAACCATCCACTCAAACAATGTTGGGGTTGTCCCCGCAGCCTGTTCAACACCAGCACTTCACCTTCACACAAACCCAACCGCCTAAGCAGTCCAACCCCAATAAGAATGAACTAATGCAGGCAGGCAACACAGTCAACTAGTGGGAATCTGATTTAGACAGCGACTCAGACATAAAATAAATTTAACAGGGTGGAGGGTGAATGTCTGGGGCAGTCTAAACAATCACAGCCACAATTAATCCCTCCTGTGCACTAAAGCCTATGAAAATTTCTAAAACGAGGTGGGTAAAAACGTCGTTGTGATGTGATAAAATACGTAGAGTGGAAAAACAATCTTGAATTAAAACTTAGATTTAAAGTCCAAGGCTATGAACGCCAGGGTGAAATTTGTACATCCTTTATAATTAAGATGATGGAATGATAAAACTAGCCAAATCATCAAGAGCCAATGCAGAACAGAATTTAGCACCTTTTGTTTAGGGAGGCCGATGAAAAAAAAAAGGGGGGGCGATGAAAACAAGTGGATGCCAAGGATAACATTTTGATGCCTCAGTAAGAATTTACCCTTGGTTATCCTTCATTTTAGACAGTAAAGGGAAGAGCGTAATTTTGTATAAATCAATACTGAAAAGATCGGCTAGGAAGTTGCAGGCCAGAGGTATAAGAAGAGAGAAGCAAAATTTCCCTTAAGTAATTACATAAAAAAATCATTCAATCCATTTACACTACAGGTTCCCATCCCAGCATATGACATAATGCATCCTACTCTACTAAATAGAAGTACATACCTTTGCCTTTCACCTGCTTCGAATGACTTCCCACGCTCCGTGCCTCTCCTGCTCGCCGACTGTCGAGACCTTACCAGTACCTCCAAGCCAATGCTAGGGGTATATTTCTTCCCCCTTAGCCCCCCAAGACACAAAGGGGCCACACACTTTCTAGATGGTACGTCTAGCTCCCATCTCGCCTCGCAAGGCCGAGCTACCACTCCTGTCTGAGCTGGAAAATCCCAACTCCCCACAAGTAAATCAGTCAATTCACTAATCCGGTAGCGTAACATTACGCTAACAGTCGATCCCCTTTTCTCCTTCTCCTCCCTTTCTTTTATAGAGTTTTAGAACTTCCATCGTTCCCTAAATCTCATTAAATTTAAGTTTTAATCAAAATCTTCTAAATATTCTCCAACGTACAAGTGTCATCCATCCCCCACTTTCCTCCAATAATTATTTTCTTTAATTTATTAATTGTCTCATTTCCCTCACCCACCTAGAGTTACACATAAATTTACTCCTAGGTGTCCCTAGATTCCCTTACAGGTTTTAAATACTTTCCCTAAAATGAAGTTGCTAATTTAGTTCAATTTAGAAGGTTCTTAATTGCAGATTCTTTACTAAGTTGACCTCACTTTTTACCATAAGTTCCCCTCTTTCACTTAATAGTTTTCCTCCATTCCTTAGTTTCCTAAATTTTATATTTCCTCTTTCCCCGTCTACTAATAATTTAATACCTTCTTAAATTATCAAAAGTTTAAAATAAAATAAATTCCTCCTTATATTTTATAATTAACCTCTTTTCATTTTTTTTACTAATAATTTAATACCTTCTTAAGTTATCAAAAGTTTAGAATAAATTAATTGCCTCCTTATATTTTATATTCACAGGTTTTCATTTAATTGCTTACTCTCCTCATGTTTACTAAATTTTTTATGAAGACCAAAATTATTACTTAGTGGTTTTTATTTTAACCCGCCCCCCTTTATTTTATTTTATTTTTTTATAGATATTTTCTTAAGGGTAGACAAAATTTTACCTCTAGCGAAGTTTTAGACTTAGAACATTGATTCTGAGCTGGGCGACATTTAATTAGGGAATTTGTTTACGAATTCTTAACGTGTTAATTTTCTTAGGTCCATCTAGGTTTGTTCCTATATCATCATCATCGCGACGTTCCCTTCAGGACGAACTACGGGCTCCAAGGGTGCCACTCGCCTCTAGTGTTTCTTTTGCGTGACGTGCCCTTCAGGATGCACTACGTGCTCCAAGGGTGCCACTTGCCTCTTGAATGATTGGTAGACATCAATAACCTCTAGAGTCAACACTCCACTAGGTGAACTTGTGGGAGACTAAGGGATTCTAAGGAATAAGGCCCCCACCTTATTGCGTGCCCCTTAGAATCATCGCAAGCGACTGTCGCAGTCTGCCCTCGTGGCATCGTGGGTCCTCTCGAACTAGGTAATCGTTAACCTACAGTTCGAGCCAAGGTGGGAGTGCTAGTAGGCTGTGGCAGGGTTGTTGTCCACACCTCTCCCTCAACCTCTCTGGTAGTCGTGTGTGTGTCCCCTTTACTCCATATGTGAGTCTGGTCGGCAAGCTATCGTCAGCCTGCATAATCAACAATCATGTCATACATGTCCACATCATATCATATAATCAAATGTACTAAAATCACAGTAAAACAATCAAACCCAAATAGCAGACTCCCTGACTCGATTCGGAGTCCAAGGGTTTCATCGATGCCTCTGCATCCTCAAGGTCCAAAACCCTACACACTCAGTAAAATTGAGTCAATAACAGTTGTCTATGTCAATGCAGTAAACCATCATGTCATCTATCATAACACATCATAATAAAATACAAATGTTTTAATATCATAATAATCCGGATCACTTGCGAGCAAGTGTCCTCAAATAATAAGTTCACTCAGTGCACCAGAGAGGGATGTTACATACACCCCCTCTCTGTCTAAACTTCGTCCTAAAGTTTCACGGTATAAATGACGAAAATAAAGTGTATCACAGTGTTATATTTCTAGCTATCAAAAAAAAATGGAAACTACTGGTGGATATCATATGCGTCCTCCCAGGTCGCCGACTGTGAACTATAATTGTCCCACTGGACCTTGACCTGATCTATCGTTCGACGTCGTAACTGTCAAACTCGGTGATCTAATATGTGGACCGGCTCAGCCGTGAGCGCTTCCTCATCCGATACCTACAAGGAACTCATGTCAAGCACATGTTTAGGATCACTAATATAATGTCTCAAAATAGATACATGAAAAACACCATGCATATGTCTCAAGGAATCAGGCAAGGCTAGTTGATAGGCCACATGCCCCTTTCTCTGCACAATATTGAAAGGTCCCATGATCCTAGGAGAGAGTTTAGCTCCCTTCCCAAACTTGATCGAACCCTTTTGCAGTTTAACCCGTAAAAAGACTCGATTTCCGACCTCGTAGCTACGGTCGACTCAGTGCGCATTGGCATAACTCTTCTATCGATCTTGCGCTTCTTTAATCCTTTGTCTTATGGTTTGCATTTGTTCTTCCATTTCTTAGATCACTTATGGTCCCACCAGGATCCTATCCTCTAGTCGATCCCAACTCAATGGAATCCTACACGATTTCCTGTAAAGAAACTCGAAAGGCGCCATCTTAATGGTGCTCTGGTAACTGTTGTTGTAAGCGAACTCCACTAGTGGCAAGAATTCCTCCCAATGATTTTGATGGTCCATCACATACATGCGCAACATGTCCTCCAAGGTTTGGTTCATTCATTCGGTCTATCCGTCAATATCTGGGTGATACGCAGTACTAAAGTTAAGTTGGGTTCCCAAGGCCTCTTGGAAACTCATCCAAAATCGTCCAGTAAACACCGATCCTCGATCGGATATAATCTTCTTTGGCATGCCATGCAGCCTCACAATCTCATTGATGAAAACTCTAGCTATGTCATATGCCTGATACGTCGTACGCATAGGAATAAAGTGAGCACTCTTCATCAAAGTGTCTACTACTACGAAAATCGAGTCATGTCTCCTTGTCGTCAGTGGCAATCCAACAATAAAATCCATCGAAATGAACTCCCATTTTGATTTTAGAATGGCATGTGGTTGTAGTAATACTATTGGGTGTCTATGTTCATCCTTTAATTGCTGACACTCCAAACACCTGGCCACATAGTTAACTATGTCAACCTTCATTCCCCTCCAGAAGAATAAGGGTTTAAGATTTGCCCTCATCTTCATGATTCCTAGGTGAGCCATGTAAACTGCTCTATGAGCCTCGCTCAGGATCAACATCCTAAACTCGTCGTTTGGCGGTATGTAAATCCAACTTTTAAACCTCAATAACCCATCGCTATCAAATGAAAATAACTCATATCGTGGTACCATCATCGTGTTTTGTCCGATAAAACCATCGACGTCTTTGTACCAGTCATCGTAACGTTGTAAAGTTAGAATATTTTCTCATAGATTCATCTAAAGAAGAAATACTGAAAAGATGCGTGGCCTCCGACTCAAAGCATCTTCCACTTGGTTCATTGTTCCCTTTATGTAAGAAATATCAAAGTCGTACTCACTAAGCAATTCCGACCAACATCGTTGTCATGTGTTCAGGTCGCTTTGCGTAAAAATGTGTTGTAGTCCACAATGATCAGTGTTTAGTTCAAATTTGTTTCCAACAAGGTAGTGTCTCCAAACCTTCAAGGAATATACGATGTCTAATAACTCCAAATCGTGCGTCGCGTAGTTCTCCTCATGCCTTCTCAGTTTCCTCAAAATGTAAGCAATCTCTTGTCCGTCTTGCATCAAGACTCTGCCTAAACCTTCCTTGGATGTGTCTGTGCATACCAAGAAGTCCACGTCCATGTCAGGGACCTTTAGTATTGGCACTGTTCTTAACAACTCCTTAAACCTTTGAAATGCTTCTGCTCATTTCTCGGTCCAAACAAACTTCTTGTTTTTCTTCTGCAATTCCGTGATCAGATTTGCTATCTTCGAAAATCCCTCGACAAACCATCGATAGTATCTTACTAAACCCATAAAGGTACGCACTTCCATAACATTCGTCGGTGCAGTCCATTCCATAATAGCCTCGCCCTTGGCTGGATCCATGGCAATACCTTTGCCAGAGATGACATGCCCTAAGTAGTGAATCCTTGATTGATAAAAAGAGCATTTGGACAATTTCCCATACAATTTGTGCTCTCGCAAACACTGTAGTACCAAGCGCAAGTGCTAGTCATGCTCCTCCATCGTATGAGAGTAAATCAAAATATCGTCAATGAACACTTGGATGAACTTGTCCAAGTACTCGTGGAACACCCCATTCATAAAACTCATAAATAATCCTGGGACGTTTGTCAGTCCAAACGGTAAAATAGTAAACTTGTAATGTCCAAACCTCGTCTTAAAGGAGGTCTTAGGGATGTCATCCTCCTTGATCCACAACTGGTGATACCCTCATCACAAATCGATCTTGGAGAACATTGTCGCACCCTTCATTTGATCGAATAGATCATCAATTCTCGGCAAGGGATATTGATTCTTGATCGTGGCCTTGTTTAGTTGATGGTAGTCAATGCAAAGCCTCCATGATCCATCCTTCGTTCGTATGAAAATAACCGGTGCACCCCACGTTGACATGCTAGGACGTATTAGTCCCAAGTCCAGAAAATCCTTCAGTTGCATTTTCAACTCTTGTAACTCTGGGGTCGACATTCGATAAGGCATTCTTGCTATCGATTCAGTCCCCGGTTTTAGGTCTATGGTAAACTCCAACTCTCTCTCCGACGACATCCCAGGTAACGCCTTCGGAAATACGTCTGCAAACTCTCTCACCACAAAAATTTGTTCTAGACCTTATGTTACTACCTTCTCGTTTAACGCAAGGATCGCATAAAGATTGCACCCCTTGTGCATACTCTTCTATAGCTGTAAGGAAGAGATGAACCTCAGGGAAACTCCCTGGTTTCATCCTACAATCACACGTCTCCATCCCTCGTCATCGACCAAGCTCAAATGTTTCATCTTATAGTTGAGTGTCACCTCATGTGATTCGAACCAATCCATACCAATCAAGACATCATAAGATCCTAAGATCATGACATATAGGTTGTCCCTTGTGAAAAAATCTCCCAGGTTAAGGGCACAGCCCGTAACCTTTCCTCCAACCTTCTGTTTGGCTCCCGAAGCCATCTCTACGAAGCTAAACTTTTCCTATTCGACTGCCTTTACCTTAATCCTTTTTAGCACTGTACTAGAAATGAAACTCTCAGTAGCACCAGGATCTATAAAAATACTAAGGGTCTGGTCAACAACGGTACCTGTCATCTCGAGTACAGTCGACTGATGCTCTGCCTGGCGGTTATTCACCGCTGCATGAATCCAATGGGCCTTGCCCATGTCTCCCACTATAGTGGGTCCTACTGATCCAGACGCTCTGGCCCTCTCCACAAGAGATTCATGCTTGTAGTGTGGCTCCCCACACATCCAACACCCCTTCTTCAACCCAGTAGTCCTGGTACCCGAAGTAGAAGATGACGGCCCACCAACCTAGAACCCTGGTCTATTCTACTGAACAGACCTAAACTACTGCTACTGTGGGCGACACTGTTGCTAATGATGTGTTCCTCGATAAGGTTTACGTTGTTGAGGTGGCATTCGTTGGGGTGTAGTGAAAGTGGATCCCCTCTGGAAGACACGATATCCTGGTGTATGTCTCACTGGTGTCTGGTGTTGTTGTGTTCCAGATGAAACCTGCCCTACTGGTCTCGCTAGAGTCCTAGTCTAACCCCCACTAATAAGATCCTTCTCTGCTATGAGGGCCTTCTGGATGACATCATGTAAGGTTTGGGGCATCAAAATCCTAACCTTTGCACGCAGGCTTCCATTAAGGCCGAACACGAACCTGTTGACCTTAATCTTTTCAGTGTTAAGGTGCGGAGCATACTGGAGCAGCTCCATAAAATGGACCTCGTACTCGGGAACCGTATGACCCCCCTATCGTAGGGCGTTGAACTCATTGAGATGATGCTCAATGAATTCCTATGAAAGGTACCTCTCTCGGAACCATTCCTGGAACAGTTCCCATGACACGTCTTCGACGACCATGTTCAACTATGGTAGGAGCGTCTTCCACCATAGAAGAGCGCTCCCCTTTAGTTGAAATACCGCCATGCAGAACTTCGTGTTGGAGGTATAATCGCAAAGTGAAAATCACATCGCCATGTTCTCCAACCATGCCTCGGTAGCTACGCCATACGAGGCACCAAAGAAATCGGGAAATTTGACTTTCTTGAGTTCATGGTGAATGCTACTAGTAATGGTCGGTGCGCGTTGCAGAACCTCAGTAGGTGTCGGTGCCTTGGCCTCATCTCTGTCCAAACAACTGATCAGTGCCTTGGACATGCGATAAGAGGATCTCATCATTTTGTTTACATCACAAACTACTATCTGCTCCTGTCCGAGAACCTGCTCATCTCCCTGGGGGTTAGATCGCGCCTCCTCCCCTAGCACCTCATCGTCTGCCTCCACGACATCCTCTAACCATGATTACCTTCATGCACACAATCAAATCAATTTGTAATAGTATAATCCAATCAAGTCAATGAAATTCGTAGTGATCCCAAGTCATGGGTCGAACCTGCTCTGATACCATATGTAACGAACCTCTTCGTTATGCCAATAAACCTCTTATAACAAGTGTAAATTTTTTCTTTCGTGTGTGTCTGCGTGTGTACAAGGGTAACAAGAAATTATACTCTGCGCTGCCACATGACGACAAATCATGATGCATGCAACTGCGATATCAACATAAAGATCTAAGACACACATCAACATCTGCCAATAAAGAACAACAATCAACTGACAAAATAAAAAGACTGACTACCCATCCATCCCACCCTACAATGGTTAGGACCTCCAAGACACATAAGCAATTCTCAAGCCCAGGTTCCCATCGATTTTAACCATTTAATGTATCAGGGCTGGCGACTATTCTGAGGAATATGGAGGTGTCTACATCCCACTAACACCAATCAGACCAAACTAAACATGCTAAATCAAGAAACAACAATGACGATCATTGCGCGATAAGCTTCTATAAACCAACACATATCACAAGAATTCCACGATGCAAGAGAATTTGATTACGAAATCCATCATGAAATGACATAAGTGCGAGCGAAAAGAAAACAACTTTATTTTAAATCAGGCTGCAAAGGTAGTCATCTAATTTACTTCCGGGCGTGGAATGAATCACTCATCAATTCAACTGTATCTAACATTCTAGTGGTAGGTGAAGTGACTACACACATGCCCGTCATACCTATCATGGTGCCAAATAAAATAATCTGCAATGATTAATCCATCCATCATGGTGCCAAATAAAATAATTTTCTATGATTAATCCATCCACTACGCGATATAAAAAGAAAACAATTGAGCAAAAGAAATTACATGAAGAATAGCAAGAAATACATGGGCATAATCTTCGATTTTGAAATGTCAAGGAACTCTTCTAAATACGATTAGTAACTCATTAAGATCAAGATCATTTAAGTCAAGCATCACTTATCAAGTGATTCAACTCATGTAACAATACAACTCCTATGTATCTCACTAGGTAACATAAAGAACAAATCGTCTTACTCAAGTGGTAAATTAAGAATTTAATACCAATTCCATATCCACATGTTTATTATTTTTCTCAAGGTAATCATAAAAGATCAACTTAATAGATAGTGAATGGAAATAAAGGCTGCTTTATACATCCATCAAGACTTTAAATGATCATCACTGATTAACAATATATAAGACTTCAATGCTACTTTACACTTCCTATTACAAGGTACCACAAGAAGATTCCAATGCAATTTAATAATCAATGTTGACTTACAATAATCTAATTTAAGCACTCAATGTTGACTTACAATGAATGAAACCTTCATTAAATAAACACCATCTATCCTTTAATAATTAAAACTGTTGGGCGATTACTAAATGAAACAACAACAGAAACATCCACTCTCATTATCATGATAAAGTTAACTTTTAATAAACAACTTTTAAAAGGAATAAACCTTTAATAATAAAAACACAATCAATCTGTTAATAGTTAACACTACTGGCTGAATCAAAAGAAACAACCACAGGAACCTCCACTCTTTTTAT
This sequence comes from Picea sitchensis, assembly GCA_010110895.2. Classification (NCBI taxonomy): domain Eukaryota; kingdom Viridiplantae; phylum Streptophyta; class Pinopsida; order Pinales; family Pinaceae; genus Picea; species Picea sitchensis. The sequence goes on from SNQJ01S0110421.1 coordinate 27,151, forward strand.
CATGATAAACTTAGCTTTCAAATTGACTTAATTGAATAAATCCTTCTGAGAAAACTATGCATGCACCCTTCAAAATCAGATTAAAGGAACGTGCGTTAGGAGAAGTCTGGGCCTAAATAAGGTCACTCTATCCCAACGGTGGTCTAGTTGTACCGACCAACCCCAAAACCACTTGTCAGAAATTAAGGAAACTATAGGGGAAAGTCATGTCTTAAATCAAGGCGAACTCAAGATTGAGGCTATTGTTGTTTTAGGAATGGGCATAACACGCCTCCTGAACATTTACACCACTCGTGCATGCACCCAATCCGGCCTACTATTTCCAACCCAACACACAGGCCCACTGAAAATGAAACCCAGGACTGGAGGAGTAAAACTCAGATCAGAACCCACATAAACAAGTCGTCTTAACAAGCCGATGCCTTCGATCCGCCAATGGAAATATACTGATTAAACAAAGGGTCATGGATCCAGTCCACCAAGGACTGAGAGTTACACCTCCCAACCAAGCCAGAATACACACCCAGAGCGATGACACCTATAGAAGGCACCATGAGGAGAGCCCATGAGGATCCCCGGGGTTGCGTGCTACGTGCACACTACCCAACGGAATAAAAACAACGATGGGACGAGGCCATCCACATAATTATGTGGGGTTTTGGACGAGACAACTGAGCTACCAAGCATCAGATCAATAAAATTTGTTGGTCTTTGTTCATTTCCATGATGAAGTCAAACCGAGAACGATCCTCCAAGTGTTAAAGTGTAACATCCCACTCTGGCGCACTAAGAACACTTATTATTTGAGGACACTTGCTCGCAAGTGATCTTGACCCTTTTTGATGTTAGACCTTTTATATATGATCATAATGTGATTGACAGATGACATGATGTGTTATTATTTGATGTAGACAGGTGCTATTGACTCAGTTTTATTGAGTGTGCAGGGTTTTTGACCTTGAGGATGCAGAGGCATCGGTAGAACCCCCTTGGACTCCGGACTGAGTCAGGGAGTGTGCTTTTGGGTTGATATGTTTATTATGATGTTTCATTTGATTTGATGATTTGATGTTGACATTTCTGACATGATTATTGGTGATGCAGGTCGACGATAGCTTGCCGACTTGACTCACATATGGACTAAAGGGGCCACACACGATTGCAGAAAGGTTGAGGGAGAGGGGTGGACAGCAACCCTGCCACTGCCTGCTAGCACTCCCGCTGTGGCTCGAACTGTAGGTTAACGATTACCTAGTTCGAGAGAACCCACGATGCCATGAGGGCCGACTGCGACAGTCGCTCACGATGATTCTAAGGGGCACGCAATAAGGCGGGGGCCTTATTCCTTAGAGCCCTTAGTCTCCGACTAGATCACCTGGCGGAGTATTGACTCCAGGGGTTATAGAGGTCTACCAATTAGTTTAGTTTGCGAGTGGCACCCTTGGAGCACGTGGTTCATCCTGAAGGGAAAGTCGCCAAAAGAAATTCCAGAGGCGAGTGGCACCCTTGGCGCACGTGGTGCGACCTGAAGGGCACGTCGCGATAAAGGTGGTTGAAGGAGTCAGCCTAATTATCCCTAAGTCATCAACACCTGAATAAAACTTTAAGCATTACCCTTAACCAATCGTCGCCTAGCTCAGAATCTAAACCCTAAGCCTAAGACCTTCTAGAAACCAGGGGGAAATTTTAGTGTGGCCTTAACAAATGTAATTCAAAAAAAACAAAGAGGAAAACAAAAACTCAGACCATCACCCTCTCCTTATCCTTGTCTACTTAATAAAACTATCCTCCATCGCCTAGACCTTCCAGTATCGATCTCCCTTTTACTTGTCTAGTTCACACTACTATATCGCCATCACTCCCCGTAATTCCTCTTTATTCGTTTTATGTGATACATTTATTTTTCCCCTACTGATTTGCCATCGCCTTAATCTCTCATTATCCTATATATACATAT
>SNQJ01S0110422.1:0-29011 GCA_010110895.2 Picea sitchensis
GAATGATAATCAATTCAATGAAAAATTTCTCTTGCCAACTACCCTTTCAGGTCAAGGAGATTCAGACAAGAAAATGCAGCTTTCGCACAAACAACACACCCTTTTGCAATCAAACAAGAGAAAGAAAACCAAAAACTCAAAAGGAAAGAGAAAGAGATTGGATCAGATGACCTCAAAGAACCAAATGAGAAGAGTTACAGACTACAAATGTCCTTCACTAGAGTTCTCGCTCAGTCGAATAGGAGAGAAGAAATAAGGGGATCGATTTCAAGCTCTCTACAGCAAAAACTCAAAAATAATGAGGAAGGGAATAAAATATCAATATGGTGTTTACTTCTCAAGATGAAGGATGTCAGAGGTCAAGGGAATAAGCATCATTGAATCTCAAAGCAACTTAGCAAGTAAGAAACAGGGTTTTTAACCTCAAAAATGCAATTTTTGAAGGGATTTTGTGAAAACAGGGGCTAGCGCTCTGGTGTAAAGGACACAAGGGCATTATAAAGCTCTGTCCAACACTCTAAGGGAGCACTGGAACCCTTCTAATAAGGCAGGGGAGCGCTGCTTCCCAAAAACTCACATAAATGTCCAAAAAACCCAAAATTTCAAAGGAATTTTGACAAGTAAGCTGCATGTGATGGATTGAAGATTCAATCAACAAATGCAATTATATAAATGGGGTGAAAAAGGTCTGAAAACAATAAGGTAAGACAATTTCTATGAGGAAATACAAAACTAAGAAAGTTCTAATTCGATCCCTAGTGGAGTCGCCAGTTTCTGTTGTAGGAAAATCTCCCTGCGGACAGGTAGATTGCCTCAAAGAGCTAGACCCTAAAGTCCAAGACAGAAAGTTCTTAATGTGGACACTGACTTCCTTTCAAATCTATACAAATTAATGCATGAGAAGGAAGGATGATAGAAGTACCTCTTTATCGACGTTTGTCCCTGCACGCTCTGAGTCGAGCTCCAAACTTTCGTTCCTCGATGAGTCCTATAGACAAAAAAAGTACGACCACTTCGTACTCTATTGATATTAGCTTGAAAATAGATCTATCTATCAACAATAAGTTCATGTAAAATCAGACACAAACTAGAAAGAAACAGGCCAAGCAAATTATATTAATGAGGATAAAACATTGCTTACAACCATAGATGAATTGCAACAACTCTACCAAGTCCTCCTTGTCTACCCCTTGCTCAAAATATCCACGATCCGAATGATGACAACTTCACTGATTTCTCCCTATGAGATCATAGGTCTCTTTCTTCCAAAATATCTCTTTTCCAACACCACTTATGAGAACATAAGTTTGGTGTGATTCTCTTTTTTCTAGTCCTCTTTCACCATTAGAAAGCCTTCTTATATAGCCTTGGAGAGGCTCAACAACTTGAGATATCCTTGGGGAAGTTGAGGATTTACCTCCTTCAGTTAAGGATCTGCCCTAAGATCATGGTTGGACTAGCGATTCGAATCCAACTACCTTCCAAGAATGAAAAGATCCTTCCCCCATTCATCTCAACAACTCAATTGTTGCCCAGAATAAGTACAGCTCCCTCAAAAGGGCCATCAGAGCGTTGTAGCGCTTCCTAGTAGGCTTTAGGGGGGCGCCAACGCTTTCAAAATCTATAGTTCTCCCTCAAAAGGTCTAGGGGAGATTTATAACACCCCCAGATAGTGTAAGGGGGAGCGTCGGCGCTCCTAGAATAGGTATAGGGGAGCACTCTCCTCCAAAACTCAGTTTTTGAGGTGCTTTCAGATGGAAAAAGGTTTGCAAGATTGTTGACTCATTTCTCCTCTTCCAAATCAAATTTTTGAGGTGTTTCAAGTGTCCTTCTCATTCCGTTATAGGCACGACATAGGCATCATGGCAGTATGCTTTGTTTGATGTTTGTAACACTTGTGAGAAACATGCGACACTTGCGACCTTGTGAGAAAAATGCGACACTTGTGACCTTTATAATGACGACACTTGTGACACTATCAAAGTGAGTATTTTTTATGTGTAACACTTGCATCCTATGTGATCGAAAAATACCTTTATCATCTATAGGCTCAATTTTGGAGAATAAAAGAACACACTTGAAAATCTAGGGCCAACTAACAAAAAGAAACAACATATGCTAATAAAATCTAGGAATCAATGAAGCAAACAAAATTTCTCTCGATGATCGTACTAGTTGGTGATGAAATCCAACGTCGTTTGATCAAGTGAAGAAGGGGCTAGGATATGGTGGAATATTTACAATGGTGACCTGCTTAACATAATTTCACCTTGGTGCAAGCTTCCACACAGTAATTGTGGATTTACCCTCCAAGGAGCCCGAGTGAGTTTGACCAATGTCTGTTCCAAGTACATTGAGACTTACCTTCACCGCCACCTTGTGTAAGTACCTAAATATTATGGAAACTAAAGACACCAATTCACAATTAGTCCCGGGGCAGGTATAGTCGACAGTCTGATCCGAACGTATGGGCAGGATAACAAGTCTAAAATCAACCCAAGAGGCTCCCACACATAATCGTGGGTATACCTTCAGGTGACCCCCAATATACAATCTAACCACTACAAACAGTTGAACCACAGAGGGATAATATCCGTAATTCACCTGAATGCCACCTCGTGCACAACTCCTATGTGAGAGAGGGATCCCAGAAAACCTATACGACAATTGGATTTGACTCTCCCTAGCTCAGGATGCTAATGTTTGTATTGAAAAATTTGGAGAGTTGTACTCACAACCTAATCCAAAGTGCTAATCCTAGTCTAATGTTGGTGTAATATCCTAAAAATAAAAAAATTTATAGATAGATTTTTAATTAGCATTCATTTTACAACTGTTCTTTACTCAAAGGGTGTATGAAATTGAAACTGATGGAACGATGAATCAATTCCAAAAACATGCATAAAAGATGATAAGAAATTGTTTCTTTTCAATGAATGCCTATTTAAGGGAAAGAGAAAGAGGTGTTTTCACTATCAAACACTAATATGGAATGTCCTCAATCAATTTTTTCTCAATCAAATCCAATGTAATGCTAAAACATTTCAGAAATTCCTTCTAATATGAAAACCAATCAGTAAGATGTATCTTTGTTGTTTGTATGCGAGTGATTTTTAATTCAATGCAAAACTTCTCCTGCCAACTAACCCTTTAGATCAAGGAGATTCGGACAAACATAAGCAGATTTCACACAAACAACACACCATCTTGCTATGATTGAAAAAAGAAGCAAAAAGAAAACAAAAGGTAACAAAGAAAATAAAAAATTTCACACAGAAGAAAGATGCTAAGAAAAATGACCTCAAAGAACCAAATGAGATGATTCACATATTTTTTATTTCCTTCACCACAGTTTTCACTCAGTTAGATAAGAAAGGATAAAGCAGTGGATTGATTCTAAGTTCTCAACAGAAGAAAAAAATCAAAATAAGGGAGAAGGTCAAAAAATTTAAACAGAAAAGTTCTTATTTCTCAAAAAGCAGAGTGTCAAAGGTCAATAAGAATATGTACTGAAGCACAAAGAAGATGAGCAAGGGTAAAAACAGAGATTGGATTTCAGAAAACAAAACCCTAGAAGTTGTTTTCCAGAAAAAAAGGGTAGTGCTCTGGTGTAAGGGTCACCAGATCGTTATTATTCTTTATGCAAATCCAACAGGGAGCACCAATGCTCTGATAACATAGGCATGGGAGCGTTGGTGTCTTAAAACCCATAAATTTGTCGAAAAAAAGCCAAAAATCAATCAAACTTTGTCAATCTCAATGGATGTGATGGAATAAGGATCCAATCAACATATTCAATCAGACATACACGGTGAACAAGGCCTAAAATAATGAAGGGTAAGACAAGGTCTATGAGGAAAACCAAAACTGAAAGCTTCGATTATTCCCCAGTGGATTTGTCAATTTATGTTGTAGGAAAATCTCCCTGCGGACAGGGAGATTTCCTCTTAAGAGCTAGATCCTTAACTCTAAGAAAGAAGGTGCTTAACATGGACATTGACTTCCTTTTAGATCTAATCAAGATGATGAACAAAAGAGCAGGAGGAAGGCATGTACCTTATGAATGTCGTTTGTACCTGCAAGGTCCAGGATGAGCTTCGATCTTGAGCTCCTTGGTAGGTCCTGCAAGAAAAACAAAAGTATGTAAGACTTCCTACTCTACTGAGATTAGCTAAAACATAGATCAATCTACTATAGACAAACTTATATGGAACAAGTACAAGTTTGAAAGAAACAAGCCAAGCATTGATTGTATTGATGAGAACAACAATCAAGAATACTTACAACCATAGATGTGAGTGCAATAGCTTCATCAAACTCTCCTTTTCCAAACCCTTGATTAAAGATTCCACACATGGAATGTTGATGTTCCAAATGACATCTTCCTCATGAAATCATAAGTTAGATGCTTCACAGTACTTTCCCCTCACTTCTCATGAGATCATAAGTTTGGTATCTCTAAACTCCTCTATCTCTCCTCCTCCATGGAAATCCCTTATTATATAGGATTTGGAGGCTTAACCACCATGGAGAGGATTTCTCATCAGATCCACTAAGAAAGGGATCTCTAATATATTTAGGGATAAAATATCTCTTAAGTATTTTGGGGAGGAAATATCTCGCAAGGATTTTAAGGAGGAAATATTTCAACCATCCATGAGATCCTCCACCTTCTCTAAAAAATAGGAAACCAAATGTGAGGTGGATTCTCACACTTAATTACTTTCTTTTCCATGAATATTAATAATAATTCATGTGCACTTGATTCTCACACTTAATCAATTTATTTTCCATGAATATTAATAATAATTCATGTGTACTTGGTATTTTGGCCTTCATGTAATATATCCCTCCTCCACATTGACTAGGGATTATGACATAAGTTATTCCATGGTTTCAAGGTGTACGAGACACTTATATGACACTTTACGACACTTAAGGCGAGGTACCTAGGTGTGAAAATTTCATGTGTAACACTTGCTCAACCATGATACAAGAGAATCTCGTAAGAAGAATGCACCACCACTTGTGCTTTTCCTTTCATCCACGCAGTTATCCCAATCAACATCGGAATAGACTGATAGTTGAAAATTCTGATTCCTAGGATACCATAAGCCATAGTTCATTGTTCCTTTCAAGTATATGAATATTCTTTTGATAGCTAACAAATGACTCTGTTTAGGTGCAACCTGATACCTTCCTACCATTCCAACAACATGCATTATGTCTGGACAGGATGTTGTGATGTACAATAGGCTTCCTATCATAGACCTATAGGAACTCTGATCAAGATCAGGTGAGTCATCATCCTTTATTAACTTGCAACCAGTGACCATAGGTTTTCTCATAGGTGTAGAATCTTCCATTTCAAACCTTTTCAACATTTCTCTTAGATATTTCTCTTGAGAAAGAAATAATCCTTTGGACCTCTAAGTAATTTGTAGACCAAGAAAAAATGAAAATTCCACTATCATAGACATTTCAAATTCAGACTCCATGGAAAAGGAAAACCATTGTACCAATGAAGTATTATTTCTTCTGGATATGATGTCTACATAGACCAACACAATGAGCAAATCATTACCCTCTTTTTTGATATATAGATTGTTGTTAATTGTTCCTTTCTTGAACCCTTTGTCTTGAAGATACTTATCCAGTCTATAATACCAGGAACCTTTGTCTTGAAAGATACTTATCTGTACTATAATGTATTAATTTTAGAGCTTGTCTCAACTCCTTATAAGTTTCTTCATCTTGCAAACACAGCTCGTGGTTATTATTCTAATAGTTGGAAACCTCCGTTGTTCCATATAGACTTCTCTTTTAGATCTCCATTTAGAAAATCTGTCTTGACATCCATTTGATAGAGATTCTTTAAACTCCTTTTATGACAAGAAGAGGCAAGAAACATTCTAATAGCTTCTAATCTTTCTATAGGCGCAAATTGCTCTATCAAAGTCCAGTCCTTCTATTTTAGCATATCCTTTGAAGACCAATCTATCCTTATTTCTTACACATTTCTTTCTCATTCATCTTATTTTTGTACATCTAATTTGGATCCTTCTATTACATTTTTATTTGTTAGCCTAGGAACGAATTCCCAAGTGTCATTCTTTTCTTTCTGTTCCAATTCCTCATTCATTGATTTTAACTCAATTCTATAATCTCTCATTGGCTTCTATTGAAGTTCTTGGGTTCCACCCATGGATATGAAGGCTATATGTGATTTCTCGGGATGTTCATTATACTCTCCCGGTTTGTACACCTTGGTCTTTTCTCACCACCATTTGACTTGTAGGATGATTCTTTGGAGTAATTCTAGGAAGGATTTGATGTTGATTGATGTCTGAATCTTCCTTTGTAATAAGTGTGTCTCTTTCTCCACTGGATTCATCATCTCTTGTGACTGGGATTTGTTTTTCTTTCATTTTCATTATTCCCCATCATCTTTTTCGTCTGGATTAATGCTTATTCTTTGTTGATCTTTTATAGGAGCTTATTCATCAATTCGAACATCAATACAGTTTACTAATTTATGCATTATTTTGTTAAATCATATGTAACCTTTACTATTTTCTGTCCGTTGCATATCCTAAGAAGATACCTTCATCAAATCTACTATCACCCTTTCCTGTATATGATCAATATTACTTTTATGTAGCATTTACTTCCAAATACTTTGAAGTGCTTGATGGATGCAAGTCAACCAAACCACAACCCATATGGAGTTTTATCACTGTTCAGCCTTAGATGTGCTTTGTTCGGAATGTGAACAACTGTGTGAACAACCTCCACCTGTAAGGTTTGTATGCGGTCCTTTCATTCATCATAGCCCTTTACATCTATTGAACTGATCTATTTTGACATTCTACAACTCCATTTTGGTCAGGAGCACTGAATAGTATATTCTCTTTAATTCCATGTCTATCACAAAAATATTTGAAATTTTGACATACCCTCTCCTATGTCCGGGAGGAATTGAATTTAAATTTATTCCCTGCCTAATTCTGGCTAATGCCTTAAACGCTTTGAATTTATCAAATGCATCATATTTTTCTCTCATAAAGGAAACCCATGTATGTCTAGAGAAGTCAATTACCAAAGATAAAGTAACGCTTTGTTGATACTGTAGAGGGGGTAACTGCAAGACAAGTACAATTTAAAACTCCTTTTTTCAACTTATACTTAAACCATTCAATTATATCCAATGAGCAATGAATAATAGTATAAGAGTTATACCAATACACCACAATAGACCATGCATAATATATGATAAATAATCAATAGTTTTTGTCTTCAAGGGAAGTAATGACTTGTGTAGCTATAAATTTCCAAATGTGGAAGGGAGTGATAAACCTCCAAGTGGAAGATATAATCCTCCAATATCAATATATATTTAAACTCTCCATCCTTTCCACTTCCCGCCACCCAACAATGTATGAGAGATAATAAAACTTTATTAAATCATCACCATCAACCAATCATCAAGCATAGAACCTCGGAGTAATGTTTCTCTGAGACTTCTTTCACTTTGGCACTATTCAATTATTGGAGTGCTTTGATCCTGTATATAATGCTACTCAATGTATTCTCTGAAACTCCTCTAATTTTCACTCCTTTGAATCCTCCCCAAAAGAGGTTATAGGAAGAATGAGATCTTATCTAATTCCTGGTCTCTGTCAGAATCTAAATTGTACAACATCCTTCAATATTTAATATATGATTTTGCAACTCGTACAAAAGAAACTACAGTTCATAATATTTCCAATGGAAGTGGGTCCCCCATGGAATTTGGGAGTCAGGCGAAACGTTATTATGACTATTCTTTACCTGTAACACCTTTTATTGACTAGCTCTGTGGACTGGTCACAAACCCTATGATTCCACAAGAGGCATTCCCACAATTATAGCGAATCAAGAGCTAAACATTTACCAGAGGTACCTTGATATATATATCTTATAAATACCATAGCGATGTTCGTCTTTCATATTAATCTTTCTTAGAAAAAGATTTGAGAAAAATGGGCATGACCTAAAAATAGCCACACCCTTAGAAATCACACATCACCAAAAGACTTCATCCTCCCTTTGAACTGACCTTCTTTACTTCTTCTCTTCCTCCTGGGACTCTGAATTTTATCAAATGAAATGCAAGCAATGGATATTTATTTATACCATTTTATGTCACTCATCTTTAAATATTGTAATGACTCTGATTAATTTCTATTTTGTAATTATTTCTCTTTTAATTATTTTCTGTGGCCTACATGTACTTCTTCTTTCAATTCACTTTGTCATCTTCAAAAATTCATTTCCTCTCAACCATGAGGATCCATGTGATGCCACATACTATCGGGAAACAACATGATGTATACTATCCATTCATGGGTTTTGTATATGCATGTGCATTTTCCTCTTATGTACAAATACTTTATCAATCTTGTGGTCCAAAATCCATGATCAGGGTTGACATCAATGACAACAATCAATCTTTCCAAAGAATTTCCCCTTTGTCATTGATGGAAACACTCATGCTTCCCCTATGATCACATCCCACTTCTCTCTCCCCTTTACATCAATGGCAAGAAGGGCTTCTCCCCGTGAGTTTAATGGAAAAGTGTAACCTTCTTCTTTGGGGCTAATCCCACTGAATATGTGGCACTCAATAACACTTCATCCTTATTTTTGGTCTTTGGGACGCTTTATTCCTTAGAATCCTTTTGTGTGATTTCTATCTTCTCTCTCTTATTCATATCTAGGATGTATATGTTGTTCTGTCTTTTTTGTTACAGTTGCAACCAATATTCCTGAAAGTTATTTTCTCTTTTTTACATTTTCGCGAATCAAATGTAAGAGTGTATCCTTGATCACATTTTACTAACACTGCAGTAGATATACATTCAAGTCTTCAACCAATAGAACATTCTTTCTTTTTACATTTTTTCTTCCAAGCTCCTACTACACCTCTCCCAAGTATTTTGCATTTGTAGATGACTCATCTCCCAAATGCAACATTGCCACTTTCTCTTCAAGTTGATGAATTTGTCTTGATCCCTACCATGTGAAGAACATCCACCATCTATGTACCATTCATCTCTTTCTTTACATTTTTCAGCTGTCAATTCTATTTGACAACCTTCATTGTTTGGAATATCTTTCCTTTCATATTGTATATAGGGTAATATCTCATTCATATTTCTGCAATCTCTTGCTTTGTGACTAAGATAATTGCATTTAGTATATAATATTTTTATCTATATCAACGGGTGATAAAATGAATTATAACTTCCTTGACAAATCCACGCATTATTTCCATATCTTTGTTTCATAATTCTATCTATGTTTCTTGTGGCTTTGTTCCTTTTCTGTATTGATTCTCGTAATTAATTTCCTTATGTCCAAATTTTTTGTAAGTATAACAATGAACAAGAAAAAATTCTTGATACCTTGGAGTAAGTGACTTTATTTGTGATGTAGTCCATCTCTGTCTATGATCTATTCTTTCCTCAGAGTTTCTCTTGTCGATTGGATTCCTCTCTGTAGAGGTTCTTCTTGGATATTCATCTTTTGTAATCATTCCTTCTTTTCTCCTGCTGTATCCTCAAGGTCCACTTCTCACTTCAACTCCTGTTCTAAGTGTAGCTCTTTCCTTTCCAACCTGCCTATTAGTTTGCATCTTCTTGCATGACGCTCACCCATGTATACAAGATGTAAGAATTCTTTTGGCACTTAGAGAGTTTCTTAAGCTCTTCATCACTGAGACAACTTTGTCAAGTTTCTCACAACTTTCTCTCTCTCTTTATCATTTGACTTTCTTTACTTCTACTATTCTTCATGCTTCTTCTAAGTAGGAAGCCAAGGAAATGGCTCTTTCTCCTCTCAAAGTCTCTCTAATTAGTTTTGCTTAAGAACCTTCACAACTAACCCAATCTATCATAGTTTTATTTTGTTTTTGTCTTTGTTTTTCTGTTATTTCTCTAATCTCAACATGCTTTAACTTTTTAAGATTCTCATCTCTTGCCTAATAATTTTTTTTCTTTTATGATTTTCTCTTCTTTCATTGAATTTTCTCAGCTAAGTCACTTTCAATCCTTGGATGAGGGAATTCAAATTCAACATGACCTAACTCCTTCACAATTAAAGAAAGTGAATTGATCTCCTCTATTTTCTTCTTTGAAACTGAGATGTTGTAATCTTTTCTTTCAACTTCTTTCTTTCCTTCCAGTTTCTTCCTCTGTGTGACAAGTTCTTGTAGCTTGTCCCAAAGATATTTTCTCCTGATGCACATGATCCCACCTTGATTTCACTTCAACTGCCAATCCATCCGGGATGGCCTATTGCCAGCTTATTGCCTTTTTATTTCCCTTCTCTGAGTCAGCCTTTGGTTTTTCTAAAGCATTTTATCCCCAAGAACTGGAGATCCAAACATCTCACTTCCTAAGATTTCAAGCAGTTTCCCATTCTATTTTTCCAAAGATTCAAATTAGTTTCCACTAAAATGGTAGGAACTATCAGAAATGTTTCCCCTTCCATTTCTGTATTAGATCTCTCCTTCCAAAGTTGGTTAAAGTCCTTCCAGACTAAGGTAACCTGACTGAGCACACCTGTTATATCTAGAGGGGGTGGAACCCTGCAAGATTGGCAAGAATTAAAAACCTTTTCTAACTATACTTTCTAACCATTCACCATCTTAATGAGAAATGAACAATAGTATAAGAGTTACACCTCAATGTACCCCACAATACACCATGTACAATATATGATAAATAACTAATAGTTATTGTTCTAAGGGAAGTAATGACTCTGTAAAGGAAGCAAGCAAACCCCCAATGTAAAGGGAGGGATAAAACCTCCAAGAGGAAGATTTTAATCCTCCAATATCAAGTGAGATATGAACTCTCTATCCTCTCTTCACCTCCAAGAATGTATGAGAGATAATGAAATATTATATTAAATCATCACATAGAACTCCGGTTAATGCTTTCAAGAATTCAATTCTCTAATTATTCAATTCTTTTGATCCTATAGATAATGTTACTCGTTGTATTCTTTGAAACTCCTCTATTTTTCACTCTTTGAATCCTCCTAGTGTTAAGGTTATAGGAAAGAATGGTAGACTTTGATTCAATTCTCAACTGCTCTGTATTCCCAAATCCTTGTACAAAGATGCCTCATACCAATATTTAACATCTGATTCAAACTCACATTATTGAAGAAACAATGTACTCTGACATTCTTAAATGGAAGTGGTCTCACCAGATTGGAGTCTCAGATGAAAACGTTGACTATTTCCACTGTAATTTCTGTTTTCTATTGACTAGTTTCAGGACTGGTCACAACTCCTATATTCCACAGAGTGTGTGTATCTCCAAGGGAATATAGCTTAATCAAGAGCTTGAAATTTTACCAGAGGTACTCTTGATATGTCTTCTCAATAACATAGCGATTTCTACAATTATCTCAATCGCTCTTAAAAGACTTCATCCTCCCTTTGAAATATGACCTTCTTTTACTTCTTTCTCTGAAATTTGACTTGTATCAATGAATGTATAATGATATTGCATTTATACCATTTATGTCACTTCCTTTAGTGCATTAGGGCTGACCTCTATTAATTTCTTATTTTGTACTATTTTCAGTGGCCTATGAATGTACTTTTAATTCATTTTGCTTTTCTATCTTTCAAATTCATTTCTCCTCAACCATGAGGATTCCATGATGTCATATACCACTGAAACAACATGATGTATACTATCCATTCATGGGTGCTTTTTATGCATGTACATTGTCCTTTTCCTTCGTGTTCAAATACCTTTATCAATATTGGAGTCCAAAACCATGACTAGGGTTGACCAATGACAACAATCAATCTTCCAACAACGCTTCCTCCTTCAGCCTTTTATTTTTATGTATTCACATGTATCCATATATATCGCTGACTGGTTCTCCTCAAGATAAACCCCCTTCTGGATTTGAATCGAGCACGAGTCAACTTCCCCATTTGGCAGGACTTACAAAGTTATTATTAGGTTTAGATATTTTTTAACTTTTTCTAAACACTTTCAATAATTATTTAGTTTGAGTACATATGATCAAAAAATCTCAAGTGTCCAAGCCTCTATGCTATAACCAACTTCTCTATCAATTTTGCTGGAAATGACATTTATCCTCATCTTCCTTCAAAACATATACATTGTTTTATGTCCTAACCTCTTTGCAAGAAGCTCTCCTATGTTTATTGTCTTATTTTTATAATTTTTAAGGGAAAGGACTTCAAAATATCTTCGCCACATATCCGACTCACATTGAGAATATTATTCTTTTTAAACCAATAACAAATAATACATTCTTTGATCTTTCTCTTCCATTACTTCTAAGCTTTCACTTAGACTTTGCACTTCATCTCTTTCTTGGAGCATCATTTCCAAAGGGTTTCATCAATTCTTATTTCTGAGTGATAGGAACTATTTTTTGTCACTCCTGGCTATATGACCTGAGTGCATTCCCACAATATACCAGAGTCTTTTTTCTTTGATATGACAACACCAATCCACACTTTTCACTTTCTTCTTCTCTGCTCGACGCTTTCAAAATTTCTACAAGGATTTGAATCTGGTTTATAGTTCTTTAAGCGATAGTTTGTTTCTTTATGTCCATAATTATGGTGGATGTAACATTCTGGTTCATTGAAAAAAGCAGATCACAAACAATTGTTATGCTTAGTTTCCATATTTTTCCTCTAAACCATCAAGCATGATTTCCTGGTAATCCTGTGTGGTTGTTTGTAACTCTGGGTTGTCTCACCTTTGTTGAGATACGGGCTTTATTTCTCCTTTGGCTATCTCTTAGATTTCCCTCTGCCTGCTGTCCAAACCTTAGAGAACACCCCATATTTTGTGGCCAAAAGCTTAGTAAAAACAATATCCATAGAAAAAATCTCTTTTGGTACATGGAAATGGCTTGTCTCTTTGGAGTATATTAATGATTTCTTTCATGCTTGATGATTCTCTTGAGAAGAGAGTGTATTATTTATTTGTTCTTCAAATTCAGTTCTTGTAGATCTTTCCTCTCACTCCTTGGTGGTTACCCTCCCTTTGTTTCTATAGGTTTGTTGTTGTCAGTGATTTTAGATTTGACAAACTTGATGGATTCTTTGCTGCTTCGTTGGCCACTACTTGATCCTTCTCCATAACCCATGGCCAGCTTTCAAATTTAAATTCTCTTTGTTGATTCAAAACGAGGCTAATATTTTGAGTAGGGATTTTCTGACCACTTGCAATTATCTCCTAATGATATAAGGCCCGAATTTCTAGATCTTTTGACTTTCACAAGATTTCTGCATTCTTCCAATTTTTTCACCTTTTTTTTTGTCTTCCTTCAATTGTTGTTTAAGGGATGTCTTCAATCTTTCTTAGCTTATTCTTAACTTCTCAATCTTCCATATTAATTTTAGATAGTTACTTCATTTTTCTCATACTCCAAGCAAGAATCGCTTTTCTTTTCTTTATTTTCCTGCCCATCAATCCTTTCCATGGCACTAACAAGTTGTCCTTCAGATTCACTTCATAGTCACTCACTACCTGTATTTTCAGTGTTTATATATTCTAAATTTATTAGCATGATATAATTTATTTCTTTATATCTCTTCATTAGAAGATCTCACTTCCTTTCATCATCCTGAGGGATCACCATCACTGGTTACACAAAACAAAACTTCTTAAATTCCCTTCTCTTATAGACCTTTTGTGTTTAAGATTCTTCATTGTCACATGTTTGATCCTTTCTTTGTGAGGACATTTTAGATGAAACAGACCCATGGGTCACCACAGCTTGGAACATTTGAAGGAATTTTACCTTCATTTGCCCTGATCCTTTCTTTTACTTCACAAAATCTGTTTCTAACTTGTATCTATATCGTGAGTTCAGTGGGGTTTTATATAACACTTAAAATATGCCCCTTTGTAGTGGATTTTACCTCATGATTCTTACTCTAATTAGGGTTCCAAAGTAGTTGATCTAGGGCTTCACCTGCCTGAGATCAACCATTTCCATAGCACAGTAGGTACCCTTGGAGCAACCCATCTGTGAAGAGATCTTTAATATTTTCTCCTCGATTATAAAAGTAAATCTGAATGGCCATTTCAACCCAGGGTCTTCTAAGCAGTCTCTGACACTGCCTTTCTCATATGGCCAAGCATCACTTACTAATAGTTTCTGCCTCTTCATCCATCTTAACTCTCAAATCTCAAATTGCAGCTCTAGTTTCTATGCCTTTCACTTCTTTTTATCACTTTCATAACTACTTAATATCTTGTCCCATATAAAGTTTTGAATCAGATGTGCATGACTTCTTTGACAAACTCGCTTCTTAAAAGCTCCAATGTATCAATATCTATATATTTCAGTTGGAATCAATTCTAGCTTGTCAGTCCTTATTAGCTAGTAATAACCTGCTTTTACATAACCACCTCTACCACATCCCTTTACATCCACCTAAAGCCATTATGTAGGTTCTCATCCTAACTTTCCGAAAGGAAAATTTTGTTCCATTGCATAGGGGTCCTGGCTGGGTTTGCTTCTGCTAACTTCCATGTTTGCTTAATTGGACTACCTTTAAATAAAGGGAACCCACTCTTATACCAATTGTTGGAAATATAACTAGAGGGGTTAATTAGTTATAATATAATCTTGAATTTTTTTTCTCTTTTATGAATATTTCTAAATTATTATTTTAGTGTTTCCTATAACTTAACATGCATAGATAATCAATATTTGATCCATCACATAGAATATAGAAAGACATGCATTTCCTCAAGGAGGGAAACCCATGTATGAGAAAACCTCTCCTTGTTTGGATGTCAATCAAGCTCCAAATTTAATGTACATCATAGTATTTGAGATCCAACTAAAATATGAGGCTACAACCTTTGATAGAAAGTTACAACTTGCAGAGAGCACCAAATATCACATTTCTTAGCTCCAACTCCCAGGTTTCTCTAGATCCATTTATTTCAATATGACCTTGGGAGATGAACTCATATGATCATTTAGGATTGTAGCTTCTCTCTCTCTCTCTCAAGTATCCCCCTCACGTGTGTGATGTGACTCCTCGGGCTACATCTTTGCTAAGGAAGGATTGCGGGTGTCCACAATGATTTTGGGATTAACCTTTTCCCTTTCAAGAATATACCTCTTAGCCGCCATGTATCCCTTTCTCCATACCATGGTTTCAATTGCGGATCACTCCTCAAAAATTAACTTATGAGCAACTTCTGATCCCGCAATCATGCGTGATTGTCGATATCTTGGTCTCTGATAGATTCCATCAATCAATGGCTCATATCTCTTGTCGTTTCCTTCCTTCTTACCTACATCCATGCACTTATCCTTAGTCTTAAAAACCAAGTGACATGTGGCCCTTCAAACCAAATGACGAGATCGATTTCAACTTCTTCGTCTTCGAGTCTCATTCTCAAGCTCATGGTTCTCGAGTATTTACATAGAGTCCATAATCCAACGGATAAAAGTCCTTGGATTGATAAATACAACTCTTTGCATTCAGACCAGTAATCTCAACTTTTCAACCTTTACTAACCTTTCCTTTTATTTTTTAATGGAGTTGATAACCACTCCACGTGATAGCGTCTCTTTTAACGACGGCTCAGATCTCCTTCGCCTCAGATTCGGATATTTCAAGTCTCAAATTCTCATTTCTTTTCGATCGATATCTTCTTAAATGGAAGATTTGTTGGCATTTGTCCTCCTCAAATCAACGGGTCACAATCCTTCGGGTATTCGGGTTTCATAAATCTCAACTTTCCAAGCTTTCCTCCTTCCTTTGATTTTATCTAGAGTTAGCGATAGACTGACACGTGTCTCTCAGAATATGATGGTTGAGATTGAATTTGGGTTTTCGAGGTTGAGGAATATCAACTCTTAACTTTATTTGGTCGCTTTTTCCACAGTGTCTTTCCCAGAACTGCATAGATTTATGCCACGCCAGAATATATATATATTCTTCGGGTATTTGGTGTTCAAGACTTTGGGAATTTAGGATAATCACTGGTGGTAAAACTCTCGGAGTTACGTCACTCTACTTAGGTCACTGGATGATGCTCTCATGAGCCTAGTAGCTACTACTGTTATCTCGATTTGTGGATTTGTATGTGACTCAAATGTTTCAATCAACTTCTAACACTTCTCATTGTCTCCATTGTGCCATGTGTCCTTGTCGACGTAGTCTTGCTGACGTTGTATCCTCATTCCACTTCTGTGACTTCAAACTTCGGTATTTCAATCTTTTAAGTCGCCAATTCTTCCTCAAGTGAGAATCCTCAACAAGAACCTCCCTGCAATTCCCTCTTAAACTCAAAACTAAATGCTGTTCATCGCATCATGTTCTTAGATTGATGACTAGATCTTTCTCAAGGATGAATTTCTATCTTATCCAGTCCTTCCACTTTAAAATGATTTGACGATTGACGTTTATCAGATCTCCCAGCTTCCTGGAATTTGGGGATTACATTCAAACTGAAATTTCTCAAGTGATTTTCTTTTGAGTTGTAATCAGCCAATCTGTTAGTCTTGACGATGGAAGGTATTTTCTTACTTCGAGACTTTAGGAATTTGATACAATTTTTCTCTCCTACACTCATCCAAAGGATTATCTTTTGTGCATGTATTTCAAAATCTAACGACTATTGATACTCGGTGCTTAGATCCAACGAATCAGATCTGCATTTCTTTTGCACTTCCTCTGGTCACTAGATATTGATCTAACGGTCATATGGTATTCGGGATTAGTGATCCAAAGACCACTTTCATTCTTCATCCTGAAGCTTTTGATCTCTTTGACTTAGAAGTTTTTCTTAGTTTTCAAAGGTCTTGACCTTTTCCTTCCTTTACTCTCTACGATCTCCTTTACCTGATTTCTCACCATGCGTTCTCCTCGACACTGTTCCTCATGAGCTTATGTTTTTTCCTGTTCACCATCATCGTTGTCATTCTTTCCATCAATGACAAGAACATTCTTCCTATAAACATTCCAACACTAATGACATTCGTACTTCCTGTGCAATTGAAATGATTGTAAAGAGTGCGCTCCAAGACAAAGTCTTCAGATAAGAGGAGAAGCTCTAAAGATAATCCACCCTCCTTTCCACAGTCTAGTTGGGTAATCCATTTTGCTCTGTAGTGGACCCGCAAACTCTTGCGTGTGGGGGTAATGTTGTCTTATATTCTTTGAATATTTTATTGTAATGGCTGGAATCCTTTGCACCGATATTATATATTCTATTGACCATTTTCAATGAGTTTTCAAAGTATTTTATATCAATTCAACATGGATTTATATTAGGTATGTGTAATCGATGTTTCATGATGATTTTGAGCTAAATTCAGTTTGGTTTGATGTTTATAAGGTTATAATGAATGATCTGTGTGTAACAAGGAAAATTCACAGTCCGATCCTCCATCGAGCACTTCATCCAACACCCCATCCTGTAATGCCGATCCCATTAATTCCATCCAACATGCGATCCAACACTCAAAGAACAGAGGAATTGGCAATTGGTACTTTGGTGTCTTGTGGTGGACGAATCGACCTAATTGGCTCTTTGTGCCCCCTTGGTGGCCTCCAGCAACTACAAAGCTCATGACATCCTACATTAAGTTGTTATGATGATCGTTGAGTGGCTCAAGGATTTTCTAGAAGACAAATTTGTTAGAAGCACATTTAATGGAACTGTTACTTTTAGGATGAGGCTGACCCTTCCATTGTTCGACCTCTTGAACTATAATTCACCTATAAATACCACTAGCAGTGGAAATACACCAGTCAAATTTTTTAAGAAGAAGTTTTGTTTTGTAATTCAGACATATTTCTTTGCAAACATTTGTTCCAGATTGGGTTTTTATTGACATAATCGTGTTGATTTTATCTTGTGTTTTTTTTTGAAGAGCAGTGTTGTCTCTAATATTGGCTCATTACCCTTAATTGGGGCATTATATTAGTAGTAATGTGTTATTTATTACCCTTAATTGGGCATATTAGATTAGTATAAATGCTATTTTTATTTATATCTTTAGGCCATTAGTTGTAATTATAATTCCTAGTCTCCTATGTATACCAAGGAGACATTTTCATTTTGGAATCATCTTGTACTGAACATTTAAGTGGGGTAAGGAGGTTGCCTCTCAAAGAGGCTTATTATCTTGAAATTCTCTCTTTGTCTACAGTTGAGTACTTTTCTCCTGAGGTTTTTCTATACTATATTGGATATTTTGGTTCTTAACATATGGTAATGAGAGCTCAAGGTCTTGGGGTTTCACTGCTACATCTGAGATTATGTGGAATTTTGCTAGTAAATTTTTTCTACAAACTTCTCAAAAGGAACGGATTGGGAGGATATTTATAAGAGATTTGATCAAGGTATGTTGAGTTCAAAAATTCATCCTGAGGCCTTATATACTTGCTAGATATAGTTTGTACAAGATAGGGCTCGAATCATCCCTGAAATGAGTCATCAAGGAATTGACTATAAAAACTTTTCTGTAATTTCCTCAGACCCTAAACTCTAGAGGCCATTTACAGAAATTAGTAATGCATCTGTGGTAAACATTTTGTATTTGGTCATCTTAAATTTGTAGATACACCTATGTAAGATAGGGGACCACTAGTCTTATTGACTAGTCTCAAGAACGTGTCCTGTAAAAAATCATAACTCTTCCTAGAGTATCCAAATTGTGTGGGAATGGTTTCATAGGATTTTGAACAGTCTGTGCATTTTGGGTATGATTTTTAGAATTTATATCATTTATTTTGTGTGGAGTACACTATACAAGTGAGATCTCCCCGGAAAGGACAAAAAGACCACTGCTGTGGGGGAAGTTACCATAATTCCAATTGGCACATCCAATATTGACTTAATTCCATGGCAGTACTGCGTAGAGAGAAAATATCAGAGAAATACATAAGAGAGAGTTTCCATACCAAGAGGGGCCAAAAATTGGGAGATACAATAGAAGAAATATTGTCTAGAAGAACCACCCAAAAATCAAGGTTCAAAAGTGATACTTGGCCAACATGCTACCCAAAAGGGAACTTCTACACCAAATAAGCCTTAAAAATCCCCACCTGGACTCCTTGATGAAGGTGAAGAAATGCGAGGGATTACAAAAATGAACTATAAAATAAGATGGATTCAAATGGAAGCTAAGATGGATCTTTAAATGGAATCTGTTGGATACTAACATTGATTCAATGGAAGCTAAGTTGACACTAAGATAGATGGTTTAAAAGGGGAGTTCACGGAAGTATTGAAAATTCCCATACTGCAGAAGACACCTGAAGTGAAAAATGCATCCCATGAAATTCATGATGTGGACACAAGGAAGGTGAATCAAGAATGAGAAACTCCAACTTTGGTTTGAAGACCAACCACGCTCCTGAGATTGACATGGGGAAGTTTGATGTCAAGGACCCAACTACATGGATACTTCAGATGGAGCAATTCCTTTGATCCTCCATAATGTGCCACATACACAAAAGGTACAAAATTGTTTCTTTATATTTAGAAACTAACTAATTTGTTTGGTATCGATATTTTGTTCTCTAAGTAAATCAATTGGCTGACTTGACACCTCCTTTTCATGGAATAAACAGATAGCAATACCTTCATGAGGATATAAAGGAGAAATAATTTCTCTTTAGCCAATTGATAAATCTCAAGCAAAAGGTTCAATTTGTTACTAATTGAGAACTTCCAAAGATAGAATATAAAAGTAACAGATATTACAGATGAGCAATTGATTGATGTATTCTGATACTATCCTTTAAAGGATAACATTCAACATGAGGTTCACTTTTGGGGGCCCAAATCATTGAGAAATGCATTTATGGCAAGAAATGTTGAAAGCAAATATATGGCTATATTACTAGAAGTACTCTATCCTAACATCTATAGAGAGGAATAATGCTCCTTCTCCTAAAACACTTCAACCCACAAGGTTTACACATCAACAATTGGAGGAAAAGAAAGAAAAGGCTTATTCTTTAATTGTGACAACAAGTACGTAAAGAAGGGGACATAAGTGTGGTGAGAAGAAATATTCTACATAGATTGTGAAGAGGAAGAAGAATCAAGAACAAGAGCCATCTTAAGATGAAATGTAGAAGCAATTCTTTCCAAAGAGTTGACTCCTACAATATCGTGCAATGCATTGGATATTAATTAATTCTCAAACCCTCAAGACCGGAAGGATACATCAAAAAGAAAAGGTAATAGTCCTAATTGATCTTCGGGTAGTAATTCACTCTATCTACTATAAATTAGCCAAATATCTCTAATTGCTTTGTATATCCAAATACAAAGTTTCAAGTAATGATTGCAAAATGGAGGAACTATCAATTGCTCTCACAGAAAATGCAATAAGATCAATCTTACTATGGGGGAATATGCAATGAATAGTCCAATGATTGCTATACCCATGGGTGGTGTAGATGCTGTACTAGGAATCCAAAGGTTACACTCATTAGGAATGCTAGTTTTAATTTTCAATAACTTTTCAAGAAATTTTCATTAGCTGGAAAATAAATTCGAGGTTGAGAGGTATCGGGCTGGTGGCCTCCAAGTTAAGGTGATAAGCTCCTAACGATACGACAAATTTATTGAAAAAAGGCATCAAGGCATTATTTCACACTATGTCACTAGATGTTTCAACATCTAAGACATCTATTCCTCAAGATCTCCAAAGGATCATTGATGTGGGGCATTCCAAATTATTTGAAGATATTCCCAAAGGTCTTCACCCACTAAATCATGATCTTGAAATTCACCCAATTCCTAGAGTGTTCCTTCCTAACATCAAACACACAGATACTCCCTTTATGCCCAAAAGAGTGAAATTGAGCACATGGTTGAAGAAACAGTTAGAGGTCGGCATTATTATACCTAGCCAAAGTTCTTACTCGCACTGGTGGTAATGGTATTCAAAAAAAGATGGCCTATGGCGATGTGTCTAGATTATAGAGATCAACAAGATCACTATTAAAGATAAGTTTCATTCCTGATTGATGATGAATTGTTATATGAACTACATGGAGCAATTTATTTCACAAATTGGATCTTCATTCGCCTGTGGTATCATCGATCAAATGAAGGAAGAAGGCTATCCCAAAAACAATATTCCCAACTCATGAAGGCCATAATTCCCTTGGTCATGCCTCGGATTTGCCAAATGCACTTTCCACATCCCAAGGGCTGATGAATCTACTTTTCAAGCCCTTCCTTCAAAAAATTTTGTTAGTATTTTCATGATATACTAATCTATATAAATCTTGGGAGGATCATGCAACATGTTGACAAGGTGCTGGCAACCACTAAAGGAGCAATCCCACTATATGCCAAAACCATCCAAATGTTTCTTTGGAGTAAAAGAGGTAGATTATTTGGGTCATATTGTATCCAAGAAGGTGTCACAGTAGACCCTAACAAGATTAAGGCTATGATGGATTGATGATTCCTGAAACATTAAAAAATCTTAGGTAGGATTTTGGGTTTGATGGTGTTACTACCACAAGTTTGTTTGGAACTATAGAAGAATAGCAAATAACCTTTAATGGCACTAAATAAGCAGGTTGATCTACTTATCGACTCCAGAGGCAACTAAATCTTTGAACAACTTAAAGAGGTGATGTGTACAACTCCCCGCTCTTGACTATCTGCATTTCACAAAAACCTTTATCATGGGAATGACGCCTTGGGAAATGGAATTGGTGTTGTCCTAATGCAAGAAGGAAGGCCTCTGCATTTTGAAAGTCGACCACCTCTAGGAAGGACTTACACAAACCCATTTATGAGAAGGAAATGATGGAAATACTTACATGCATTGAAGAAATGGTGTCCTTCTCATAATAGGAGGTGTTACCTCTGGCTGTCAGTAAACAGATCATGATAGTCTTAAATACTTTGGAACAAAGACTATCTTCTAAGAACAACAAAATGGGTACCCACATATTGGGCCATGATTTTGAAAATCGCTCTATAAAAAGGGGAAGCAAAATGTTGTGGTAGATGCACTCAAGAAAGGATGAAGATGTTGAGGCTCTTCTTTTAGGCTATTATCTTGATCATCCAACCCATTGGATAATAGGAAGCAAGGGAGGAATGGAAAATGACGAAAAGTGTGTGGACTCTATTCAAAGGTTGCAGCAGGATCTCTTCTAGGTGCATCGATAGATTTACATGGGAAAATGATTCACTATGGTACAAAGATCGCTTTTATATTTATATAAGAACTCCCAACTCAAACAACAAAAGGTACTATTGGAATTGTACACTTCCGTGAGGAGGGCAATTCTAAGATTTTTGAAAAACCTACTATAGAGTCATCAAGAAGGATTTTGGGATGGACTTAAAAAACTAATATTCAAATGTTTGTGGAAAATGTGTGGTTTGCCAACAAAATAAGGTGGAAACAATTAAGACCCTGTGTCTTTTTACAACCATTATCCATCCCAAGTCACATTGGAGGAGGTTTCCATGGATTTCCATCACAAATGTGGTTACCAAAGTCCTAAGGAAAGAGTGTCATCATGGTGGATTGTTGATAGATCTACTATGATGTACACTTTGTGCACTCTCTCATCCTTCAGTTAGCATACCACCACATCTTTACATGGAGACACTAAAGCTACATGGAAGCCTAAAGATTGTTGTAAGTGATGTAGATCCCATATTCATTGGACATTTTGGACAAAATTATTTTCTTGTTTGGGAACTCAATTGGCTCATAGCTCATCCTATCATCCTCAATCCTGACATGGACAAACCGAGAGAGTGAACAAATGGCTTCCGAAGGCTACCTTCACTGTTTTGTATCCGGGAGTAAACAAACACAATGGTTCAAATGGTTACCTCTGGTAGAATGGTGGTATAACACTTCCTTCACATCAAGTAAAAAAAATGACACCCATTTATGGCACTTTTATGGATACCACCCTCCTTCCATCATCACTCTTCTCTAAAAAGAAAATCTAAGGTTCAAGCAGTTGGAGATCACATCAGAACAAACAACAAATTCTTAAATCTTAAAGGACAATTCCTAATTCATGGCCATAACGCATGAAACAACAAGCATCAACATCAGAGTGAAACAAGTTTTAAAGTAGGGATTGGGCATTTTAAGACTACAACTATACAAACAAGTGTCCCTCAATCAAGACAAGAAGGATAATAAATTATCACTAAAAGTACTATGGCCCTCTTATAAGGTGGCTGTACAAAGATTGGCAATACTCATGGCATACAACTGGAGTTGCCCCGTGATCTCTCAATGAAAGTACATCCACTTTCCATGTTTCATGCCTAAAGAAGGTTATAGGCTTACAAGATCCCAGCTCAAACTATATTGCCTTATCCTTGACAAGGAAGGAAAATCACATTGAGCCCTAAGCCATCACTACCACAAGAATTCAATTAACCGAGGAATAGGATCCACTTCTATAGTATCTCATTAAGTGGAAAAACTATCTACTGAAGATTCCACTTTGGAAGAAGAGTATTTTATACATCCAGAGTTAATTAACTAATAAGGACAACACTCTTGTCTCAGGAGGCATGTTAAGCCCTAATATTGGCTCATTACTCCCCTTTAATTGGGGCATATTAGATTAGTAATGCTATTTATTACCCTTAATTGGGGAATATTAGATTAGTAATGCTATTTTATTTATGCCTAATTTTAGGCCATTAGTTGTAATTATACCTCCTAGTCTCCCATATACCAAGGAGACATTTCTACTTTTGAATCATCTTGTACTCTGAAACATTTGCTGGGTAAAAGGAGGCTCCCCCTCGAAGAGGTTTGTTATTTGAAATTATCTCTTTCAAGGTGTTGAGTACTTTCCGAGGTTTTCTATGCTATATTGATGTGTTCTGGTTCCCAACAGTAGCCATGACTACTGCTGGGGGGGCCACCAATGGTCTAGGTGACTGTATAGATAGATATATCGTGTATTTCATTTTCTTAGTTAGAATTTACTTCGTTTCTTTGTTGTATGTATCTTTTAGTTTTAATTTCTGTGCATGTTGATTGTAATTTAATTGTCTAATTCATCTTTTGCAGATTGGTTATAGGAGTTGGTTATTTGTCAAGTTGTGTTTCTTATTTCTTAGCAATTGTCCCGCAGGCTACTAACTTATATGATGTATTGAAATTTTAAATTGGTTTCTTCAAATTAAAATGGAGTAGTATTTAAACAGAGGATTAGTGTAGACAAAGTTTTAATTTAGGATCGTTTGCAAGCTTCGATGGATTAATAGTTCCAATTTTTATTAGTTGTAATCAAGCTAGATTTAATTATTGGTTCAATTATGTTTTCATATATATAATTGGTTCATTAATATTGTTTTAGTATGATAGGATATAAATAGATTTTGGGGTTATGTTTCTAAAAGAATTATAGTTTGAAATCTGAGTTTTAGTGATAGCATTAGTCCAATTTAATTTATAAAATCTCAGTTATAGATTTGAATTGAAATTTTAATTAGAATATTGGATTTGAATTAATATTTTTAATCACAAGTTCATTAGTTTGTAAATTTGCTTGAGTTAGCATAAGAGTGTGCTTGAATTAGTATAAGAGCGTTTTTCTAATCATTGATGATTGATGCATGAAATTTAGAGATCACATGGATACTTAGTATTTCTTCTATGATGGAAAAAATTTCGATAGATTGATTGATTCAAACTTTCTATTTCTCTATAGAATTCAACATTAAATTAATACGTCTTGAGCTATCACTAATAGTCAGATGTCATCATGATGTTATTCGACACCGAAGACATAATCATCATCTTTGAATTCTCTTTTCCTGTTATTGCAAATTATGAATAGTTTTGATTAATTAGAATCTGAATACAATCATAATGAATTTTGATTAAGTAGGTTAAGATTTCTCCTTTGCAAAATAGATATGATTATGAGTTGTTTTAAGAATAGAGTTTACTTGTTGAAATAGTCTTGATAGTTTAGTGGTTTGTTTTCTTATTTTCTTAAAGATAAAAGATCAAAAGTAATTTACTTGTCGTTTCTCATTAGGTTGAATAGATTAACTTGTTTAAAGTAGGTTATGATTTTCTTCCTTATAAATAATCCATCGATCCATTGTTTGAAGCTTCTTAGGGTAAATAGTTCAATCTCATTAATAGGATTTTCTAATTGATAAAAATAAAAGAGTCATTTCTTAAGTATATTGATCCTTATATAGACCATCCCCTTAGATAATAATTCCATAATATTTTCTTCCTTAGATCATACAGTGCCACAACTCTAATTTTACTTACCCCAGGTTGACAATTTGACTGAGGGATTTAGTGAATATAGAATACCCATCAATTATATCATTCCAATAGCTTTTGTACCATTAATTTGTCTTTGTGTTCACTGCATAAGGGTTATTCTTCCACCAATTCTAGCTTCGAGAAGATCGTTGTTCGGATGGCATGTAAGGTTGCATGTATGGAGGGAGATTCATGTTCAAATGTGAACGTGACTTTAAATTTCTAGACCAACCCTTCCCATGTTGATGTATCTTTGTGTGTCTCCAATTCTAAATACCAATTCCTTGGGATTGTATCCAACATGTGTATGAATCAGTGCATCCATTATGTTTATGATACTAAATTCCATAGAGCCCTACAATTTTCCATGTGATCTGTCGGGTCACTTTATCTTGTGTATTTCTTCACACTTACTTCTTATTTAGGTCCAAAGTGTATATGCATGATTCTACTACACTATTCCAAGTCCTTAATACTCTTTTTGTGCATGACTCACCATCTATATGGAGTTTCTTTTAAGATGACATCTATTGCTAGCAACCTCTGTTGTTTAGATACCTGTAATTCAAATGATTTTACAAGCACATTAATATTAGTTAGTCCATAATACTAGGGTAGGTCATATATTTTTGTGCGAATCCAGTGCAAAGATCGGTTTATATGGGAACCTATTCTAGTTAATACTTCATGCATCCTTTGCTACAAATTCTCTAGACCAACTTCTAAATTTGATGCGCACAAACTGAAACTTCACCAACTGAGTGCACCATCCTTTGTTGGCTTGACATAATCCTCCATTTGAGCAATGATATTCTATAAATTATCCATGTCATTCTCTCTTACTAACTCTGTATATATTTTCCCTTCTAATGGGTCCAAGGGTGCAGTAACCTTTAGATCCCCAACCTCGAAGATCATCTCCATTCTTTTCAAGTTAATAATTTTCTGGTTATCAACTGTCGATTACAGTCCCATTAAAGATGGATATGGTTGATTATCATCTACAATCTCAATAAATTCAAAATATGTCATGTTGCAGACCCCATCTATGTTTACAGGTACCCCCATTAGTCACTCAATCAAGACTATCTTATGATGATTTTCGATCCTTAACTGGACATGGGATCATATTAATTCAGGTTCTCCCATCATATCCCATGTATGCTTAGGTATTGCATTCACATATGATCCTAATTCTAGAATAACATTCTCCACATCATATTATGTAATCTGCACATTAAACATGAATTCCCCATTCGTTCTCTTCCTTCATAATACATGGTTTACCATCCGCTATGTGAAAGGGGTGTCCCTTCCTTTTGTGCAATGATCAATCATGTTGTATAATATACTAAGCATAGTTCTATATCTAATTAGTTCTACACAACTTTTTAAGAATTTGGTTAGTGTACTTACTTGTGCACTTGACTTTTCAGGTATCGTTGGGTATTATAGATGAGGTAGCGATGATGTGGATGATTCCCCATGTCATTCAAGTATTTCCTTTTGTACGATATGATATGTCTCTTTTTACTGTTGTGGGTTGAATGTTGGTATAGGTACCATTGACTTCCTTACCCAATGCTCCATTTGATTTCCTTGAGTTTCCATATTAGTGCATGTGTTATCTCCTTCTCGTGTAATGATTTCAATTTCGAGTCCTTCACTACATTTTTCAACTGATATCATTTGCACATTCTAATTTTGATGTGAATTCTAATTTGGGTTTCCTCTATCTTTCCATTTTTCAACTAGTTGGGGAGAATCCTCCATTTCATGATTCAATGCTCTGCAATATGTGAACATGGTAGACTTGTTATGGAAATATCAAGTGAAGTGTCCTGGTTGGTTACAGTTATAACAGATAATGAGTCCTTGTCCTCCATGACAACAATTCCCTCTACCTCGGTCGCTACCAAAATTTTCTCTATTCCCATGATTAAAACCTCTTTGAGTGTTATATTGTGTGCCACTTCCATCCACTTGGGTATTCTCTTCCTGGATCTAGTATATATCCGATGTGTTCTCCCTTAGTAGGTTGAACACATGATAGTCCTTTTCTTCATGTTTTATTGATTTGAAAAAAATGCAAAATAAGTTCTTTGGAGTACTATAGTATTTCTGGAGTAATGGAAACTTAGTGGGATGATGTCCCCATTTCTTACAGATCTTGCAGTCTCCTCCCTAGGGTAGTGGATTCGGTGCTCCTACTTCCAAGTACTATGAGAATGATAGGAATTCATCCTTGCGGTGGCCTTCCATCCTGTACTTGGTACACTATATTTTTTCTCATTTTTCCCTTGTTTTGGTAATCTCTGTTGGCATAGGGGAAGACCCAGGGTTCAACGCTACAACAACACACCAACAAAACCCTAACTACCGGCCCTTTAGGCAACACCTGCGAAGAAGATTAAGTCTCAGCCGAGGTAGAGGTAGGGGTGGTTGCAAGGCTCAAATGTCTGCAACCTTAGCTGGGACACATATCTGTGATTGTAACACCTTAACAAAGAACTTAGTTATTACAGTTCGTTAATATTCATCCTTAGTTCACATCGCATCTAAACATTGACAACAAATCACCGCAGCATTCACACAGATCCAATAGATTCAAGCACTAAGAATACTAATAGAGATCAGATCTAGAATTCACTCACATTATTCAGTACTAAGCTATCATATCAGATTCATGTATCATCTAACATCGCACTAAGAATTGAATCACATGAACAAAAGAACATCCAAAAATCACAAAGCATTCACAACATAGGATATACGTGGTTCACCCCCACCCTTGGGCTACGTCCACCAAATCGTTTTCCTCTTTATTATCTTTGATCAATCTTCTTACATGCACAAAGCCTCAAAATCAACTTCGTAGAGGACATGATATCTGCGCACCTCTCTAGATCCTCCTTCCTTGATTTATAGCACAAATCCTTCCACAGTCTCTTACAATCACTTTCACTTAGCTCTACAAGCTTCACATAGTATGCACAAAGAAATTACCACTTAGCACTTAGCACACTTGCAACTGACTAGTCACTACTAGTCATTATTCACTACTTCTTACATTGCCTAGACTTATATTTATACATTACAAAATAGATATAAGTATGGGTAAACCCATGGGATGACATCCCCATACCCATTACATAAGTCCAAAACTCAAAAAGTCCCTAAAACTGGGCCAAGATCCCACAACATCTGCTTCGTCTTGAGCTCCGCCTTCGACATCCAATCGAAGTCCCAAAAATAGGTCAAACATGACCAAGGATCCTCAAAACTTGGTCAAGGGCCAACAAGCCCCCAATACTCACCTGTGACTCATCCCGAGTCACTGTGATCTGGATAATTCTCCCTCAAAATCCTCAAGCTAATTTGAATTGTTGTTGTGTCATGGCCTCCTGCTCAACGAACTCTTGGATAACAACTTTGTTGATAAGTCCCTGTTGACGAGCGAAATTGACCGTCTGTCAGCTGGAAGAGTGAGTCTAGTGCGGGGTTGTCTAAATAACCCAAGTCGTTTGGTGTAACTCATTCTGGCGGGTTTAATGGCTCTGTTATCCAATCTAAGAATCCTAAAAGAAACGAATAAAAGAGAGAAATAACTAACTAATTACTAAACACTATATATATATATATATATATATATATATATATATATATA
>SNQJ01S0110423.1:7265-20616 GCA_010110895.2 Picea sitchensis
CCCAACACTTTTATTTGAATTGATGGTGGTTTTCGATCCTAATTTCGAAGTGGTGAAGATACGTTGTAGAGTTTTGGTCGATCCATTTACTTAACTGTTTCATGTGAAAGCTTTGTGTTAGACCCGTGGCTTTCTCTCATGGAT
Source organism: Picea sitchensis (assembly GCA_010110895.2). Lineage (NCBI taxonomy): Eukaryota > Viridiplantae > Streptophyta > Pinopsida > Pinales > Pinaceae > Picea > Picea sitchensis. The sequence continues at coordinate 7,410 of SNQJ01S0110423.1, forward strand.
ATGGGTGTGATAGAATTATCTTGTATCTCCGATTGGCTCTTAATGAGTGAGATATTATACTTCTCTCACTATCGAATCGAAATTTTGGAGACACATCACCACTTAAGAAAAATTTACATTCAGGAATAAAATGGAAGAGGAAGTAATATCCCTTCCGTTGGCAGCTTGCGCCAGATAGTATTATTAAATACTATTAGTTGTGGCGATAATGAATATATTAGGATATTTTTACTTACGTATTTATATTAATTGAATGGAATATTGTTATAAGTTGTTATTGGAACTAATTTCCAACCAGCATATTGACATTAGTAAATTATGGTCCATTTACATTTTCTTAGATATAATAGGAAATAAGATTCTAACACAAAAATGCTTGTTACCGGATGGATACACTAATTATAATCATAGGTATCATGGTTAAAATATCAATTGATTGTTGATGGATAATTTTTTCTTGTGTAAGGGATTAATGGAGATCATATATCTAGGTTAGTAAATTGGAGCGACGTAATTTCTTCATTGTATAAAAAACAATTCCAATCACATTATTTTTTAAAAAATAAGAGTCATCACAGTTTGAGTTATTGTGCTTACTTCAACTACGACTTGGATAAACTTTGACTCATAGTGCCTCCAACTTCGACTTGAATTGACTTTGACTTTCACATGGATAAAGTTTGACTCATAGTGCTTCTGACTTCAACTCCGAATTGGATAACTTGAACTTGGATAAAATTCGACTTACAGTGCCTCCGACTCTAGCCCCGTTAATTTTCGACTTACATTTTCCTTCGACTTCGACTTGGATAAACTTCCATTTATAATAGTCGACTCTACATTACTTTTTTAATCGACTTTGTGGCATGAGTGGCCAACAATTTCCCGGTGTATAAACAACCAGAGTATAAGTTTTTGTGCCATATTTTTCTAAACCAGAAGTCACAGTAGTCTGGTCATATGGAAATCGTCCATTTCAGGTACAGGAAAAGTGCACCAGGAAGCTGAATTCAAAATCTAATCTGAGATTATATTAAAAATGAGATTAAAATAAGAAGAGTTGAATCATGTCTAAACAACTAATAAAGGGTAAATGACATGATCAAGATAACTATGAAGTCAAGGAAAATGAAGTTAAAGATGTAATTAAAGATCATTTTTTGTAAAGAGATAAACAAAGAGAAAATGTGTTCCTAATTAAAATGACAACATTTTTTTTATATTTTGTTAATAAAATGAAAAAGTGCAATGGTTAATTATTAAAAGACACAATGTTTCAAATTCATACATTTTTTAATACTATATAAACATAAAGGTATGGTGAAATAAATATGTCTCTGTAGTCTACATCTAAAGATCAAAATCATGAGAAGAGTCCAAGGAAGCAAGACAAAGATACTTATGAAGTGAGGGTGGAAGGGAGGAGCTTGAGAGGATTCTAGTCCTCTATAGGTTGAATCTTGAATAGCAGGGAGTTGTAGTTTCCTTTCAAGTTTGTGCTTGAAGAAAATAGGGGGATGGTGCCTCCTTTCAAGTTGGTGCTTGAATAATACATGGGGTTGGAGCCGCATTTTACGTTGATGCTTGGAGAATCAGGGAGTTGTAGCTTCTTTGAGTAGGTGCTCAGAAAATAAGGGGATTTGTGTCTCCTAGAGTTGGTTCTCTAAAGAGGCTTGGTGTCCTTTACAATCACAGATTATTCTTTATAAACTTTGTAATTCTTGTTTATTATATTTATAGATTTGATTCTAAATACAATTCCATTGTTGATATGTTGTGTTGATTAATAACAAAGTAATTACTAATTGTTTAAAAAGGAAATACTGATTCACCCCCCCTTATTCAGTGTTTTCAACAAAATGCTCTTTGTCATCATTTGTCTTGTCAACAATTATGGAGCCCGTTCTAGAAATGGGATTATTCTTGGGCAGTTTGCATGTCATTTTATCCCAATTTGAAACCATGTCCCTGTCCAAAATTGGAACAAATAGTGTTACACGTTTAAAATTGGAGAAAATAATGTCCCCCCTAAAGTGGTTATACATGGCTCAATGAATTTTTTCCACTATGGTGAGATAGACAAAAATGTTGGATGCTGGAAATACCTTAAAAATTGTGGTTTCTCACGAGTGATTGATGTGCCTCTCTCAATTTAGAAAGTTAAGGTGTATATATTCTCCTCTCAATACTATGATTTCCATAGTATGAAGCATTCTTCTAAAATTTCCAAAGAAATTGAAGAAAAGTAAAGAAGTTGCAAAAAAGAAAGGGAAAAGTCGTTGCTATAAGTTACCGAAAATTTTGTCAGATGAGAATAATCAAACATATCCATTTGTGCCACTTGAAGATAATGTTCTCGACAAAGATTGAGGAAATTCCATATTTCATATTTGAAATTCAATGATATGATTTGTGCCACTTGAAGATAATGTTCTCGACAAAGATTGAGGAAATTCCATATTTCATATTTGAAATTCAATGATATGATTGTTGCTAGATATCCAATAGAATATGAAGGTAATGAGAGAATTATTTTCTTGTTGATAGTGAAAATGTTATTCCTCTAGCCCCCCTTCACAGGATCATAAGCATGGGGTACTCTTTGTTACATTAATCTTAAATTCCAAATCTGGTTTGTCAAAAAATCCAAAGTACAATTGTAGATTTGGAAATATTAAATGTTAGATTTTAATGGTTTTCCTAAAATCAGGGTTGTTTCAAACCCTACTTGTAACTTGTAAAACATAATTGAGTGGGGAAGTGTTGGATTGGTTAAAATATTTTTCAAATTGGTTGATGTCCATGCAAGTAAATTCTACCTTCGAAACTATAAAGGATGGCATCCCTGGACCCAATTTTGGGTGTCTCCAAAGCATTCAAAACATATGCAGGTGATTTGTAGCTTAACCTTGGCATTGGAGCTTATAGAGAAAAAGATCTTGGACCCTATGTGGCTTCCTTGGGTTCAAAAGCTCACAAAGATTCATTAACTATTTGATTGGGATACAAAGTTTAAGAATGTCTTGTTACTCTTTATTAATGGAAGAATTGTTGAAATTGGCTTTCCAATAATAATCACTTAATGTAGCATGGAGACTGATGATCAAATTACATAGATTGAAGAGAGAGATGAAAAACAATTTTAAGGAAGGTATTTTATACTATTTTCTCATAGTATGGTTGTTATAAGAAATAATAGAGGAAGAGAGACAACCAAAGAATCCTAAAGCATTGAGTCATAATCCCCGGGATTGTTTTGGGTGGCTTGTCAATTTGGAGGATCGGTGGAATTTTAAAAAGATTGTAAATAAGCACTATGTGTTAAATCCAAACAGTCTATAGAATTTAAAGAAACACAAGTAGAATACTCAGTTTAAGTCAACATCTATGATTAGTTGAACCACACAAAAGCAAATGCCTTTCAAATGGTCAATGTGAATAGAGGAGAAAAAACATCTCATCATGTATCTTGGATCCCTTCCAAGTGATATGCCTAAGTAAATAATAAATTCCTTGATGAAATAGATTTATGGTCTAAAGTCAAAGTGAGTGTGAAATTGTCATCAGGATGTTTACATTATTTAGTCAGAGGAAATTCGAGGCAATGTGGATCCTAAGAATAGAATTGTTTTCTTGATAGAGTGGGGCATCAAGCCCCTATGCTAGAGAACCTTTTAAAAAATGCTTCATAAAGGAAATATGATTTTCAATTCTATGTTTGGGAGTTGGTTCCAAAAACAGGGCTAGAAAGAGGCAACATACTTGCATTGACAAGCCTCTTTCAGCCACACTAATATTTTTTCTATTTTTGGATTTGTTTGCACAAATGGGATAGAAACTTAGCATTTCAAGAAGGATAAAATGACATCACTGATTACTTTGAAGAGGTTGGAATTTTGCGTAGAAAAAGGTTGTAGCTTGGCTATAGCCTTTGAGGATTTATTTATTTATTAAATATTACATAGGAAGACCATATGAAAAATCACTTGGCTAGGCCACAGGACTTACCACCTAATTGCAGAATCAATTTCTCCATGTTCAATTTATTTTTCTTTGTTTTCATGGCTCTTTTCTTCAATTATTTATGAGCATATGTACAAGATTTGATTTATTCATTCAATTAAATGATATACTACAAACCCGATTTTAATTTTACTGTTTTGTTATTGGCCATATTTATTGTATGAAATTTGGATCAGGGTTTCCAGTTCAACTATCTACTATTACTATGTGTTTTGTGCCAAATAAGTGTGAAGTTCCCTAAAACTTTTATAGTGGTAAATGGTATATACTACTTTACTACTTCATACTATGGAAATTTCATGCTATTGAATATATCAATCTTCTTTAAGCTTTAATGAATAGATTTTGAGCTACTTGATTCCTCATTTTATGCCAACATGTTTACTTTTATATTGGTAGATACTAAAGATATCCACCCCTCTTCGGTATCCATGATATTTCCATGTGTTATTTGAGTGTTAAATACTACGGCTACCATCCACATTGGTACTTGAGGCATCGTTTTTATTTTTACTACTTATATATCTTCCATATAAAACCAATCATATTTCCATGTGTTATTTGAGTGTTAAATACTACGGCTACATCCACATTGGTACTTGAGGCATAGTTTTTATTTTTACTACTTGTATATCTTCCATATAAAACCAATCTTTTCTTTCTTCAATATAGGATAAAGGTGCTCAAAGTAAAGGCCATGGTCTGCAAATTTTCTTGAAATATATTGATTCATTCTTGAACGATTCTTTCCTTTTCATTATATTTAGTAATCAATGAAATATAGGATTTGAAATCATAAAGGATAGAGTTGTTATTAAATTTATAGTGCACAGTCCATTTTGAAAATATTTGAGGCGTAAGCCCTCTGGCCCAAATTCCAGCTTGAGGATTAAAGAATGGAAATTTTTAAATCTTTTATAGAATGCCTTCGCACTGTTCATTAGCTAAGAACATCTCAAAGAACAACATCCAATTTGGCACCATTGTCAGGGATCAAAGTTTTTAAATTTATACTGTGGGAAAGTGGCAATGATTAAGCCTTGGTTCTTGGTTGTCAATAAGAAAAGAATAGCATGCGATTTTTTTATTTTCAAGGATAATTAGAAAATATTTCACTTGACTACTTCACATTTTTGGGACTCCGCATTGTTTCCATGGAAAACTCATTTTCCTAATCAATAGTTGCAAGGTATGCTCCATTTAATTTCTCTATTGTACCTAGTTTTTCTATTCCTATGTGTGATATTGAAGGATGCTTAGAATGTCTTCCTAAGTTCTGAGGAGACAATGATGACATCCCTGGGTAGCATTTCTGGGATTACCTTAATTGTATTTATCAACTTGGGATTTCTTATGAAGAGGTATTGCTGAATATTCTTATGATGTATTTGTAGGGAGATGTAGGACAATGGTACATAAATCTACCTATTTCCACTGTTTCAACATCAGAATAGTTTCATTCAATGTTAATGTTTAACACGTGTTGTAGGAGGTTTTATCTAGCTAAGGTTCTCTTGGAAGACTACTTAAAATCAGAACTTTAAGGGCAAATTCATTAAAATAGTGAGGATGAAGAAGATATTTCTTATGAGTTTCAAGAGGATATACCCCAACATAGTTTTCATGAAGATGTGCATGAGAAATTTAAGGAAGATGTAATGTTTCCCTATTTTCTTGAAGCCAATAACCAGAGATATAATAAGAAGGTTTTGATATTAAAAAATTTCATGATAATAAATGAGTTGCACCTACCATAGATATTTTCACTAATGAATATGAAGTAGGATTTTTTCTAGCAGAGATGAAAAACCTTTCTCATTATAATTTATGTGAAGACATTGTTGCCTCAAATGAATTTGAGGAATATATTTCTATCAAAGTTATTTGTGAAGAAATTATCCTTTAAGAAATCAATAATGGAGACCCTTGCATCAATAATGAAAATGATGACAGTAAGCAAAGTTTCGATCTTGAGAAAGATACAACAAATTTCATTGATTGCCAACAGTATATTGAAAAGAAATAAAATATAGGCGATACGTTATTGCTGCAGTTGTGGGTTCATTGATAATAAAAGCAACATTCAAGCCAGCAATAACACTAGCATCCTTTGTTTCTTGGCGTTGTGCATCACTAAAATCAGCAGGGACAATCACCACAACATCCTTTATAGTATTGCTAGGGAATGCTTTTGCATCTCCTTCACTTTAGTCACTACCATAGCACTGATTCCTTCAGGGCTAAACACCTTTGTATCTCCATGGTATCTTCCATATAGCATATGATCCATGGATGGAGGAGGCATTTCCCTACTGTGGACCTCTTATTTAGAGAAAAATACATTAATGGACATAAAATTTTGGCAAGATCATAAACATATTTCTCATTGAACTTATATTTATCTGCTATTATACGATCTAAGGGTCAATATTGAAGCCTTCTAATGTGATTTAAATCTTCATGCCTATCAAAAAGGTCTCATGAATAGCTCCCACCTAAAGAAATATTGTCTCATGAATAGCTCCCACCTAAAGAAATATTATGAGGTATCTATCCAAGAAGCTCCATCATCGGGGCATGGTGGTTCTCATCGCGGTCATAACCTCCTGCACTTTGAGGATCAAACAACATATCATCTGTAGCCAGTTCAAAAACCATGCAAGAAAATGACCACATGTCAACTGGTGTAGAATACTTTGAGCGCAAAATAAACTCGAGGGATTCATATTTCCTTGTCTGAATAGCGTGTGTAAACTTCTTATGAATCCAACATGAACTTCCCAAGTCTATTATTTTACATCTCAAATCCATTGACTTCATGCTCTGAATCTTAGCAGAATAACGAGCTTTTTCTTTGCCTCATGCTGAGGTGCTGACTCACCAACCAAAACGATTTATGTGTTTGTAACACCAGTTTTTCCACTGTTTACATTGCCCTGGTTTTCATTATCCAAATCTAATTCCTTTTCTCGAACTATGACATTGCTCACATAGTTGTTTGCAACCCTCTTAGCCTTCCTCTTTAGTTTATTTTTCTAAGTCCTTGAAATGACTCCATTCGTTGTGTCTTTCCTACTGGAAGACCTCAAACGTAGGTTTATTTTATCTATAACAGGAGAAAGCAGGGTATGATCCTCAAATTTCGTTGGATATTTTGATGGACTAGTAGAAGAGTATAGAAGAATGTTCTCATGGAACATTGAACGACATTCCCACAATAAGGTTTCAAAGAGGTGAATTTACGCATGTTCTAGTGGTCATAGAAGTGGAGCTTATTCCATCCATGGGAACCGTGGTAGTGAAGGATCAGGTATCATTTGTGTCTGACAGAATAAACATATTCATGATAAGGGGAAGAGAAGAAAAGAACATCTACCTTCTTAAAGAACCCACAATGCAAAGTCAAAGTATGCACACTAGCTGGTGGGAGGGAAACTTGCAAAATTTTAAGTAACAAAACCTTTTATTGGGAGGGAGACATCTTCTGGTTGAATTGTGTCATATATCTTCATTAAATTGTGGAATAGTTTTCATTGTTTTTATTTATTTATTTTTCTCTAATTTTTTTTAGCAAAAAATAGTTGAATTATTTCCAAAGAGTACACCGATTCAAGATTCTAAGTATGGCAATTATATTGTTACAAATTTGAGAATTTTTCTTTATTGATAGTTTGTATGTCATTCCTTTATGAAGGTAAGATGTATGTTGTGTAATGAGCTTCTTTATGAGGTTTCTTTCCTATTTTCATATTCCACCTTCACTACATATCTTAATAATGACAATATGGACAAGCATTCAAAGTATACAACACCTATGTATCTTGCACTACTAGATGAACATTCAGAGATGAAGTAGCCCAGGTAGTAGGGAAAATGGTGATGTATTTTGTTTGTTATCATGTTTTAGACTGCTTATGGTGATGTCGTTGCCACAAATTTCTTACCTGCCATATGTATCATATGTTCAGCACTTCTACTTGCATCATGCATTTCATATGTAGAGATAATTATAGCACTAGCTATGTCCAATACATTTATTTAGACTGCTTATGGTGATGTCGTTGCCACAAATTTCTTACCTGCCATATGTATCATATGTTCAGCACTTCTATTTGCATCATGCATTTCATATGTAGAGATAATTATAGCATTAGCTATATCCAATACATTTATTAATAAGTAATGACATTTGAAAGTTATATCTGGTCATTTATAATCATTCTTGTAAGTACATATATACAATCAATGGATATGGGTAACATTATGCACATACAATTACATTGTCAGTCTTCACATTATTTATGTTCTCATTAGTTACAAGGTACACATTGTGTAAAAAACTCTTGTAAAAATACATTGCACAATATAGGGTGTTAAAATTTTAAAGCATACAAGGCATATTTATGTTCTCATTAGTTACAAGGTACCCATTGTGTAAAAAACTCTTGTAAAAATACATTGCACAATATAGGGTGTTAAAATTTTAAAGCATACAAGGCAATAACTAGTATTGCTTAAACAATATGTATAAACTAGATGGTTAATAGTGCATTTCTTTTGGATGTGCATACATAATGTATGTCAGTTTGGATAGATGTGAAAAATATGGGATAAGTGTAGGGTAGTGTTGTGTTATGTGCAGTTCTACAGAGGAAATTTGTGATTTCGTTGGAACTTGCTTCACAAATTGAAATTTATGTTTATGTCCACAAAAGACCAAAATAGTTCAAAGGGATTATAAAATATAGAAAATTTTTATAACAAAGAATTCTCTTTTTGTCATTTTATATGGGTAAATAACTGGTGCTATCCCAATTTGGCCTACAATTTGGCATGCACAACAGGCCATGTGTTTTTGTGCATGCCCATGCTAGCAAGACATGGGATGTTGTGCATGCCAATTTGGCATGCACAACAGGAAAATTGGCATGCACAATAGGCCAAGGGATGTTGTGCATGCCAAATTGGCATTGGCGTGCACAATAAGCCAAGGGTTGTTGTGCATGCCAAATTGGAATTGGCATGCACAACAGGCCAATGGATGTTGTGCATGCCATTGGCATACTTAGAATCTTGAATATTGAATCGATGTACTCTTTGGAAATAGTTCATCGACTGCTTTATGAAAAAAAATGGAGAAAAAGAAACAAACAAGAAACAATGAAAACTAGTCAAAAGTTTAGTGAATATATATGATGCAATTCAACTAGAATGTCTCCCAATAAAACTCTTTCTTACTTAAAATTTTGCAAGTTTCCCTCCCTCCATCTAATGTGCATACTCTGACTTTGTAGTTCCCAACTTCTGAAGATCATAAAATGAACCAATGGGCATTCTTTTAGAAGGTAGATGTCCATGCCTACTCTTCCCCTTATCATGAATGAATATGGTTATTCTTCCGGAAATGAATGAAACCTGCTCCTTGAGTGTCGTGGTTCACAAAGATGTGTAAAGTATTTAGAATGACTACTTGATTAATGTTGCATGGAAGTATGTGTGAGATATTTTGTGGTATACAATGAGATTGATTTGTTGTTATAATAGTTCCAAGATTATGCATAAGCTATGGGGCTTTGTTTGATGTCACATTATTCATTTAGAACATGTATCATATATGCCATAGATACATTTGTTGATGGGAAACAAACAAGATGATGAGAATTCATGTGTGGGTTTCTTGGTCAATTGACAATGTTATAAGCATAGAAATGTATCTTGTGCATTGATGGATTGAAGTTTGTAACAATGTGATGAAAAATTGAAGGCACAAAATGAAGTGGTGGTTCATGGGTTTATGAGCCAAGGTGAATGGAACAATAAATTGTAGAAAGAAAATGAATAAGTAATTGCTTCACGTAATTGGAGACCTTGGAAGTATGCCATCCATAAAGAAAAAAATATGTCATGAAGAAGTTCCCACGTGGCCTAATAGAGCATCAATAGAGCAACTTTTGTGATGATGTTGAAATATACTTATTTCTAATGTCATTTTGACAACACTAATGTTGGTCATAATTTATAACCAAATATACTAGTGATTGTTGGTTCTAATTACAATTAACTAGATGTTTTTAAAGAAGTGTGTTAGGTTTATATGTCTCCAAAAATAATGTTTACAATGGAGGTACTAATGTGAGTGCTTAGGTGGTGAACAATGTGGTTTTCAAATATGTTTCAAGTGGTGACAAAATATGGTTATGGGGACAAGTTTCTTGATGCAAGAGAAAATAAAAAGCATTGTAAGACATGAAAATAAAGTACAAGAAATACTTAAGGGTTGAAGGCACCTTCCAAATGTCCTAATTGGAAGTGATAAAATCCACCAAGTAAGGCAAGTGAAGGTATGAATGAGAAATGGTAGTAAGCTACACCCAAGATGATGAAATACAAGGGATCTCTCAATATTAATAAAAAACATTCGAAGAGATGAAAATAAAGTACAAGCAATCCATAAGGGTTGAAGGGACCTTCCAAATGTCCTAAAATGGAAGTGATAAAATCCACCAAGTGAGACAAGTGAAGGTATAAATGAACAATTGTAGTAAGCTACACCCAATGATGAAATACAAGGGATCTCTCAATATCTTCTCATGTTCTCTTGCAATCCCATGAGTATGCCACTTGTTGATAAACACGTGATAAACCTATGGCTACCCACTAGGATATCGCTTTGCAAGTCATGGACAAAGGGTTACCACCCTCACACATGGATTTGAATGAGTTGGGTGACTCATGAAGATATATCACTCCAACCTAAGTTTTAACATCAAATTAGATGACACGCCCCTTGTTTGCTTATTTTTGAATTACCTTTGAGATTTGTCAGCAGTTTTGTCATGTTTCCATACTAAGGATAGAAATAATAAGGGGTATTAAAAATGTCATGAAAAAAATGGATAAGTAGATGTAAAAATAAGGGGTTTTAAAATTGTACTTATGTATTGGGAGGGGGTTCAACAAAAAGATTTTAGAATTTTTCTTTTAATATTAAGTGAAATTAGGGGTATTCTTTATTACCCATGAACAAACCTGCTATGTCACAATTTCATTGAATGAAGCCTTGTGCTTAAATTCACACAGACCCAATTCTTTGAGGCTATTGACATGCTACCTTTCCAAAACTTCAAGGCCAAATTTCTTATCATGTTACACTAAGCTTCCAACAAACGAATCCTTTGATTTTGTTGAATAAGAAAATTCATAATGTTTAGGTCTGGCAGAGTACAATGGTGCTCCAATTCGTTGATCTTAGAGGACACCGATGAAAGAGTTTTCTTATTAAAATGAATTAGCTCGTTGTGCCTTCTCAAAAATCTTTTGAATTCATTGATATCCTTATTGTCCATGCTGGGCTAAGTTGCTATACAGCAGATATGTTCTTTGTCCCCGATAAAGAAAAAAAAATTATTCTGGCTTGAGAAACCCTTTTGTGGACCTATAGACTAGGAAAGAATTTGAAACAGAATTAAGGACTACAAACTTATATACTTCGCATAAAATTTCATTGAGTTTGTGGACCTATAGACTAGGAAAGAACTTGAAACAGAATTAAGGACTACAAACTTATATACTTCACATAAAATTTCAATGAGAGTTGTCAATAGCTCCGAGGAGGATTCCAAATAGAACCAAACCAAGGATAGATAAAACAATTTGAAAGCAAGAAACAAAAAGGGTTACCATAAATCAAAGTAGTCTCAAGGTAGACCTGTATCCTATTCTCAGAATTCAACCACAAGCTAGCTGTAGTAGCATTCCCCAAATGGTGATCAGCGATTCTAGGCTTAAGGGGGTACAACAGAGGATGGAAAAATCAGAAGGGTGAAAAAAATAGAGAGAACTCACAAGATGAAAACAAGAGACCAAGAGGACGGAAGGAGTTGGCATGATCTAGACAGACTCCTTTACCTAAACCTTATGAAACTAGCGGGAGGGATCATCATCAAACAGAGATGAACCTTATATAACTTGACATAGACTTCCGAAAAGCCAGAAAATTCTCCTCAGTAACGATTTAGTTCCAACAACACAATTACAATGAAAATGGTGAGTCGAGAATCACATATAAAAAGCACAATGAAAATGGTGACTCGAGTATCACATAAAAAAAGTGGTGAGTCGAGGATCACATATAAAAAGCACAAGTAACAGAATTATTTTGCTTCCAAATTCTCAAAATTAGTCGAACCTAATCATCTCGGCTTTATATTTAATAAATTTCAAATTTATGCGTAAAATCTGCTGAATGCGATGACCTAGCTTGTGCTTGGTTATGCTTGTCGTTTGTTCAGGCGTACGGGGAGAAAAGGGGGCAAATGCAGTGTAGTGCAGAGAGGTACATGTGGACAACAGTAGGGTTGAGGAAGGTATGGTATACTATCTTGGACAGTTTTAGATGACCATGTATTAGATAGAACCTTTCCCTTGTTACATGTCTTTGATATAAAAATGGTGTCGTTGATTCCTCTACGTGGCCAACTAATTTGAAAGATGTAAATTCCATTTACGGTAACAACAGAGTGGTGTCAAGCAGATGAAGTCGATAGTCTCTAAAACAAAATTAAGTTAAATTTTGTAGTTAAGCACATGTGGGAAGAGGATGGAGTATAAAACAAAATTAAATTAAATTTTGTAGTGAAAGGGGAGGACAATCAGCTCCAGGTGGCTAACATGTAGCTCATATTTAAGTGATTATTTGACATGGTTTCTTACTGTTCCAATCTTAGTGTTTACATTCTGTAAACTCCGATTTCATAGCAAAATGAAATATGTAATGCACCGGTGGACGATGCATTACACAAATATAAAAGAGTGGACGATGCAAAAACACAAATATAGACCTTTTCTCTTCTCCTGCTCATTCGCATTGATCCAACCGAACATGAAAGAAGAAAAAGTAAAATAGGAAATATTGAAAGACCAAATTCGGATGATTTGGCGGAATCCCCAATTGACGAAAACTGATAACCATTGTTAATAATAAATGCAAATATATTAATTTTGTGCAATTTGAAATTTAATTTTGTACACATAACAAAACAACATTCAGGTGCAGGCCCTCCGCAACATCAAAACAAGATTTTACGAGAAAGAAAATGCTTAATCTATTAGATTTACAATACGAAACACAATAGTAACTCTTTTATTTATAAAAAAATAAGAGAGACTCATCTCTTAATTGGCT